>CAUYRH010140385.1:0-17200 GCA_963574655.1 Perodicticus potto
AAAAGAGACTTTCAAGGCTTGGCGCCTGTGGCTCAGCGGGCTAAGGCGCCAGCCACGTACACCTGAGCTGGCGGGTTCGAATCCAGCCCGGGCCCGCCAAACAACGATGGCTGCAACCAAAAAATGGCCGGGCGTTGTGGCGGGCGCCTGTATTCCCAGCTACTTGGGAGGTGGAGGCAGGAGACTCTCTTGAGTCCAGGAATTGGAGGTTGCTGTGAGCTATGATGCCACGGCACTCTATCCAGGGTGACAGCTTGAGGCTCTGCCTCAAAAAAAAAAAAAAAATTGCTAGAATTGTTTTAGAAAAATGTTTTTATATAATCTCAATAAAGAGGTCTATATTCAATGCATAGTTATATATGTACATATACAAAAAACAAGACTAGAAAAGTATTAATGGTGATTATCTCTGGATAAAATGGGTAATTTTAATTTTCTTTATATTTTCCCATTTTCTAAAATGAGTTGTTTTTTTATTATTGTATATCAGAAAAAATCATTACACATAATTTCTCAAAAAGAAAATTACAGATCTATGGACTAGTGAGGAAAAATTGCTGAGGTTTTGTTAAATAAGGTGCAATATAGTAAGAATAGGTATCCCACCATATAGGTTAAGAAAGTGGAGAGGGGATGTTATACTCAACCATGTTTGTACTATCTACACTGACACCCTCTAAAAGGGGGACAATAAATGGGCTTGTCCTGGAAAAGAGAAAAGGGAGTAGGTGGGGTTCAGAGGTGGAAAAAAGACTAGCTTATTCTCTTGAACTATGATTTTTCTAAAACTCATGGTCATATATTGCTTAAAAAAGCCCAACAAAGTAAGGTAGCCAATTGACTGTATGACTACGTTGTACAAATATTTGTGGCATGTTAATGAATTGCTGTAATCAACTCCAAAAAACTTCCCAGAATGCACTCAGCATTTTGAAAGCAAAGCACTGGACGTGAGTATTGTCTTTTTTTTGTTTGTTTGTTTTGAGACAGAGTCTTACTTTGTCACCCATGGTAGAGTGCTGTGGCAACACAGCTCGCAGCAACCTCAAACTCTTGGGCTTAAGCGATTCTCTTGCCTCAGCTTCCCCAGTAGCTGGGACTACAGGAGCCCACCATAACCCTTGGCTCTTTTTTGAGAAGCGGTCTCGCTGTTTCAGGCTGGTCTCCAACCTGTGAGCTCAGGCAATCCACCCACCTCGACCTCCCACAGTGTTAAGATTACAGACCACTTGGCCCGGCTAATGTGTTCATTCTAAGGATGCCTGAGTCATCATTATTCACCTAATGCCTCACTGAGGTCTCAACCTTTTGATACCTTGCCTCCCATAGTATCAGCTATTCTTCTTACTCTAGAGCAGATTTCACTGCCCTGGAAGCTAAATGATAGACTGGAGTCTGGATAAACACGGTACCTTGTCTAATTTCACGCGAGACTCTCGTCCACATTCGAGGGGTGTGGTGAGGGTATTTAAATCCTGACCCCAGAAGGCAAAAAACTTCTCAATTCGGAGACTGCGCAGAGCATAATATCCAGCATTCCGGATTCCATACTTTTGCCCAACGCTCATCACTTCATTGTATACATGCAGGGCATACTACAGGGAGAGATGAAAGGTTAGTCACTAGCATGCCTTCAGAATTAAACCCATGATCTGTCTGGAAGTGCTGAGGGCTCACCCTAATAATATGGACACAAGGGAGAACATCTCATCCTTGACAAGCCAAAGCACTACAGCCCAGGAAAATGAGCTGGGGTCACCCCAACCCAGATCATAAGCTACACGAAAGCAGGATCCACATCTTTTCATTTCTCTAAACATGTCTCTTATAAATCAAGTGCAGTGGTTCATACCTATATAATTCTAGCACTCTGGGAGACTGAGGACGTACTACTTAAGGTCAGGAATTTATGTCCAGTCTGGGCAAAAGAGTAAGAAAGTACTAGGTGTGTGTAGATGGCTATAGTCCCAGCTACACAGGACCCTGAGGCAAGAAGATCACTTGAGGCTAGAAGTAGAGGTTATAGTGAGCTATTACGACACCACTGCACTCTAGCCCAGGTGATACAGTATGACCCTTTTTCAAAAAAATAAAAATAAAAAGGTATTTGATTATAAAATTCTTTGATTATAAGATCCAAAATATCGTAAGAAGGCTGGGCGCAGTGGCTCATTCCTATAGTCCTAGCACTGTGGGAGGCTGAGGCAAGTTGATGAGCTCAAACTCCTTGAGCTTAGGAATTTGAGACCAGCCTGAGCAATAGAGACCCCATCTCCAGTAAAAATAGAAAAAATTAGCTAAGTGTTGTGACAGGTGCACCCGTAGTCTCAGCTACTCGGAAAGCTGAGGCAAGGGGATCACTTCAGCCCAAGAGTTTGAGGTTGCTATGAACTATGATGACGGGCCACAGCACTCTACCCAGGGTGACAGAGTGAGACTCTGTCTCAAAAAGAAAAACTAGAAACAAACAAAATATAACAATGTCGGTTGCTGTGAGCTGTGTGACGCCACAGCACTCTACCGAGGGTGATAAAAAGACTCTGTCTCTACAAAAAAAAATAAATAGGCTTGGTGCCTGTGGCTCAATGGGCTAAGGCGCCAGCCACGTACACCTGAGCTGGCGGGTTCGAATCCAGCCCGGGCCTGCCAAACAACAATGACGGCTGCAACCAAAAAAAAAATGGCCGGGCGTTGTGGCGGGCGCCTACAGTCCCAGCTACTTGGGAGGCGGAGGCAGGAGACTTGCTTGAGCCCAGGAATCGGAGGTTGTTGTGAGCTGAGCTGTGATCCCACAGCACTCTATCCAGGGTGACAGCTTGAGGCTCCGTCTCAAAAAAAAAAAAAAAAAAAAATATATATAACAATGTCAATTCGGGCCGGGCATGGTGGCTCATGCCTGTAATCCTAGCACTTTGGGAGGCCAAGGTAGGTGGACTGACTTGAGCTCACGAGTTCAATACCAGCCTGAGAAAAAGCAAGACCCCCTCCCCCCACCGTCTCTACTAAAAACAGAAAAACTGAGGCAAGAGGATTATGTGAGCCTGAGTTGGCGGTTGCTATGAGCTATGATGCCACAAAACTCCACCCAAGGCAACAGCCTGAGACTCTGTCTCAAAAAAAAAAAAAAAGAGAATGTCAATTGTCCTAATTCATAAATATAACAAAATCCAAAAAAATACCAATGAGATTTTTTTTTTAACTAGATAATTGTGAAATTTACAAGGAAAAATAAGGAAGCAAGAATTGTTCTTTTTTTCCAGAGTTTTCCAATATAAGGGAAGGTAAGCACTACCAAACACCAAAATATTTTATAAAGACTGAATGATCAAGTGTGGTTCTGGACGATGAGTAGACAGACCAATAGAATAGAATATAAAGCCCAGAAATAAACACATGCAGCAATTTAAGTATCTGATAAAGGTGAATTCCCAAATCAATTGGGTATCTACGTGGAAAAAAATAAAGTTTTATTCACACCTCATAACACATACCAAGAGACACTGCGAAAAGATCAAGCATTTAAGTTTTTTTTTAGGGGCCAGGTGCAGTGGCTCACACCTGTAATCCCAGCACTTGGGGAGCTGAGGTGGGTGGATTGTCTAAGCTCACAGTTTGAGACCAGACTGAGCCACAGTGAGACCCCATCTCTAAAAAACACAGCCGGGTATTGTGGTAGATGCCTGTAGTCTCAGCTACTTGGGAGGCGGAGGCAAGAGAATCGCTTGAGCCCAAGAGGTTGAGGTTGCTGTAGATATGATTCCAGGGCATTCTACTGAGGGTGTCAAAGTAAGACTGTCTCAAAAAAAAAAAAAAAAAAAATTTTTTTTTTAAAAGCCAAAACCATAAACAGCAATTAAAAAAACTATGAAAGGACCAGAGGAAAACTGGAATTTTTTTTTTTTAATTTTTGGAGATAGTATCACTCTGATGCCCAGGCTGGAGTGCCATGGCATCAACTCAAACTCTTGGGCTTAAGCAATTCTCTCGCCTCAGTCTTCCAAGTAGCAGGGACTACAGGTGCCCTCCACAATGCCCAGCTATTGTTTTTTTGGTTGGGGGCGGGGGGTTGTAGTTGTCATTGATGTTTGGCAGGCCCAGGATGAGTTCGAACTCGCCAGCTCCGGTGTATGTGGCTGGCACCCTAGCCGCTGAGCTACAGGTGTCAAGCTTTCTTTTTCTATTTTTAATAGAAATGAGGTCTTGCTCAGGCTGGTCTTCAATTTCTCAGTTTGGGGGATCCTCCTGACTCCGTTTTCTAGAGTGCTAGGATTACACGTGTGAGCCATTGTGCCTAGCCTTTCTTTTCTTTTCTTTTTTTTTTTTTTTTGAGAGGAAAGTAGTCTGAATTGGGTTGTGAAGCCTTTTCTTGGGGTATCTTACCTCAGACACCGAACTCACTATGTTGGCTGAGTTTGTTCCAAGCTCTGGCTAAAAGGAGACATTGACTACTGGGTCCCCCCGAAATAGTGGGGTCCACAGAATTTCCTGCCCAATCTGATCTTGTTCAGAGCTCTGTTTTCTGGTCTTTATTTATTTATTTATTTATTTTTGAGACAGAGCCTCAAGCTGTCATCCTGGATAGAGTGCTGTGGGATCACAGCTCAGCTCACAGCAAACTCCAATTCCTGGGCTCAGGCGAGTCTCTTGCCTCCGCCTCCCAAGTAGCTGGGACTGCAGGCGCCCACCACAACGCCCGGCCATTTTTTGGTTGCAGGAGTCAGTGTTGTTTCCGGGCCCAGGCTGGATTCGAACCCGGCAGTTCAGGTGTACGTGGCTGGCACTTTAGCCCGTTGAGCCACAGGCACCAAGCCTATTTATTTTTTTTTTGTAGAGACAGAGTCTTACTTTATCACCCTCGGTAGAGTGCCGTGGCGTCACACAGCTCACAACCTCCATCTCCTGGGCTTAGGCGATTCTCTTGCCTCAGCCTCCTGAGTAGCTGGGACTACAGGTGCCCGCCACAACGCCCGGCTATTTTTCTGTTTTGTAGTTTGGCTGAGGCCGGGTTTGAACCTGCCACCTTCGGTATATGGGGCTGGCGCCCTACTCGATGAGCCACAGGCACCGCCCTCTGGTCTTTATTATTTTATTTTGCAGTTTTTGGCCGGGGCCAGGTTTGAACCCACCACCTCCAGTATACGGGGCCAGTGCCCTACTCCTTTGAGCCACAGGCGCTGCCTAGCTCTGTTCTCTGGGAACTCACCACCCTGTCGAAAAACCCAGTTTAGGCTCTTCTGGCTCTAATCCCAGACCTTCCTAAGGGTTGAGTGATATGACACACTCAGCTCACGGTCTCATTAGAAGTTTATAACACTGGAGTGCCGAAGTGCCTTCTAACGAATCAAACTCTTATCTAGACGCCACAAAAGATGACACTATTCAATTCAAGTAGATAGGCTGGGCACCCGTAGCGCAGTGGTTAGGGCACCGGCCATATGTTCTGGGGCTGGTGGGTCTGAACCTGGGCTGGGCCTGCTAACAAATAAAAAAAAAAAAAAAAGCCAGACGTGTGACAGGCGCCTGTAGTCCCAGCTACTAGGGAGGCTGAGGCAAGAGAATTGCTTAAGCCCAGGAGTTGGAGGTTGCGGTGACCTATGACTTCACCATATTCTTTTGAGGGTGACAAAGTTAAGACTCTGTCTCGAAAAAAAAATAAATAAATCAAGGCTCGGCACCCACAGCTCAATGAGTAGGGCACTGGCCACATACAACTAGGCTGGAGGGTTCAAGCCTAGCCTAGGTCTGTTAAAACAACAATGACAACTGCAACCAAAAGTAGCCTGGTTTTGTGGTGGGTGTCTGTAGTCCCAGCTACTTAGGAGGCAGAGGCAAGAGAATTGCTTAAGCCTGTGAGTTTGAGGTTGATGTGAGCTGTGATGCCATGGCACTCTACTGAGGGCGACATAATAATACTCTGTGTCAAAAAAAAAATAAAAAAGAGGTAGTATCATTTACATGGAGGATGGTGGGTTGGAACCCAGCCCAGGCCAGCAAAACAACAATGACAACTGGAAAAAAAAAATAACTAGGCATTGTGGCGGGCTGAGAGGCATTGGGAGGCTGAGGCAAGAGAATCACTTAAGCCCAAGAGTTTGAGGTTGCTGTGAGCTGTGATCCCATAGCACTTTAGCCAGGGTAACATAATGAGACTCTTTCTCAAAATAAATAAATAAAAAAAAATAGTAATACTAATTCATTGGTGGTAGTTGGTGAGAACTGGTTAGATGGCACTAAATACCTTTTAAGTCTCTGATCTATTCAAAAGAAATTAATTAACGTAGTTAAAAAGGGTGAAGGCTCACTTACGGTGCATCTTACAAGGGTACAAGTGAAAATTACTAAATGTAGAATACAAATGTCTTCATATAGTGATTAAAAGGCCATGAAGGCTATGTTAAATAGTTCAATAAAAATATTTCAGATTGTATATGAAGTCAGCCCATTGTGCCCCATGATTGCACCAGTGTACACAATTATGATTTAAAATAAAAAAAAAAGAAAACAACACAACTGGGCCCCATTGGAGCGGGTAATGTTTACAAAATAGACCTACAGAAACTCCTATAAGAAGTATAGGCAGGTGTAGAGGTGTGGAAATTCCAACTCTCCTGGATGAGTCCTGGAGGAAGGAGGGACAGAGTCTCATCGTACATACACCCACTAGATATGTAGCCTTTCAACCACAAGCTTGTCCACAGACACACAAGTTAGAGACTCCATTCTCCCTCCCTTTCCCCTACTTTATCCTTGGGCCATGTCCAGGATTACCTATGCCATCCAGAGGAATCAGCCATCACATTCCCTAGATGAACCACTTAAAATTGTTCAGACTGAGCAATAATATAATATAAAAAATGTTTACTTGATAAAGGTCTCCTTTTACTAAATGTCCTAAAAATATGAAGGCTAGTAACCCCTTGTAGACAAGGGTGGTATATGTGGAGATGGTTAAGAAGTGGTAAGCCTTGGAAAGTACACTGAAACTGTCAATCAGTTGGATGGGGATGTGCTAAAAGAAAAAGAATCAAGGGTTTGGCCAAAGTACATGAATGAATCTTGATGCTTTTTACTAAAATGGGAAAGCCTGGGTGAGGACTGGGTCTGTATAGGTAAATTAAGAGTTCTCTTTTGGACATATTAAGTTTAAGAATTGTATTATATGACCATGAGGCAATGTTGAATAAGCATTTGAACACAGGTGCCTGGATTTCAGAGGGTAAATCATGCTTAGAGACATATTTTGGAAATCACCAAATATAATAAAACCAATGGAATTGAACCAAGTAAGTATTCGATATACAGAGGGTGCCAAAAAACCTATACACATTTTAAGAAAGGCACAAACTGTATTAAAATTGTAATACTCAATATATACCAATAACAAAAGATGAATACAAATTACATTTGAACACCTCTTGCAATTGCAGAGGTCAAATGTAACTTGAATATTACAATTTTAATACAGGTGGTTCCTTTCTTAAAATGTATATGCATTTTGTGGCACTCTCTGTATACTTGTTGAATGAATAAATGACCATCCTAACAGGATTTGTACATATTTAACCCTATTTAAATTTGTATTTACAATAATCAATGGTATTCACAGTTTTGATAACTTCATTATTAATTCTATAGGGGAAGTCCCAAATGAACAGAAACAACTTTCCTACCTTCTAGGTGTTTATTACAGAATTGAGGAGACATGAGAAACATGCCCATTTTAGAAAAGGAAAAGTTAATAAACATACAGTGTAATGAACATAAGTATAAATTGAACCATTACCAACCTTAAATACCCTATTTTAGAATTTCAGAATTTCAAATCCTCTGTATGGAATAATTCTTTATGACCTTTCAGGATTTCCAAGTCTGTTTAGTCCAGTAGTTGTCTATCTTGACTGCATATAAGAACCCCCTAGGGAACTTTTAAAACTACGTATGTACTATCTCCAGAGATTCTGATTTAATTTGTCTTGATTATATTCTGGGAAGCCAGGGTTGAACCCTGCCCCCCCAGGTGATGTTGATGTGTAGCCAAGGATGAAAACCACTGTTTACTATCAAATGCCTATGGCCAAAGATGCTAGTTATGAACTTATGATAACATAACATGTGACATGTGAAGGAGAAATACAAACATGTTTGGCCAAGTGTATCAACAGACTTTTCATTAAAAAGAAAGCTAAAAAATATAGAAATTCAAACTAGAAAGGATTAAATCAGGTATATCTATAGTCAGTCAATCCTTAAACAAAAATAAAGACTGATTGAACTATTTGGTATCTCAAAAATACTGAAATCTAATTTATGCAAGATTGCACTTATTTCAATAAATGGATAAAATATTGTAACTAACAATACTAGAAACATAAAAAATTAAAGGTAATGAGCAAAGACCATTAATGCCAAATAATAAGATGAAAAGTGGCCTTATTTTTAGAATATTTAAAAAGATATCCAGTTGCGGTTATTTCTGAAAATACAACAGATAGAATAGACTAATAAACTGTTTCTTAGTGAAAATGCCAGGAAACTTGCTTTTAATAAGTAGTTTAGAATTATGTGCAACCATTATCTAAAAGTACCAGAATATATTTACAATGTTTATTATTCAGAGCGGCATCTGTGGCTCAAAGGAGTAGGGTGCTGGCCCCATATACTGTAGGTGGCGGGTTCAAACCCGGTCCCAGCCAAAAAAAAAAAAGTTTATTATTCACATTGACTTACTTGGTTAAGCAGTTTAAATATTAGTTTGTAAGAAAATTTCATTTGTGATAAAGGAAATGCTATTTTTAAAAAATAAATTTCAGCTCAGCAGCAGTGGCTCAAGCGGTTAAAGCGCCAGCCACATACACCTGAGCTGGTGGGTTTGAATCCAGCCAGGGCCCGCCAAACAACAATGAAGTCTGCAACAAAAAATAGCCGGGCATTGTGGCAGGTAGCTGTAGTCCCAGCTACTTGGGCGGCGAAGGCAAGAGAATTGCTTGAGCCCAGGAGTTGGAGGTTGCTGTGAGCTATGGTGCCATGGCACTCTACCCAGGGCGACAGCCTGAGGCTCTGTCCCTAAATAAATAAATTTCATTAGAACATCTAGCTAACCATATGGAGAAATACATGAAACTGAATTCTACCTCACACATTACACAAAAAATAAATTGCTCACGAAACAAAAGAATAATATAGAAAATAAATTAATGAAAGAACTAGAAGTTTATATTTCACCCAAGAGTGAGTTTACTTTTAAGAGAAGAGACAATCTTCTTGGTGTGGAGACGGCCTTTCTAAATAAAAAGAAAAATCCAGAAGCCATAAAGTAAAATATTTATAAAATTGACAACAAAAAAATTATGAACAATGAATGCCTTGAACATTCCCCCCCTTTCCTGGGATCCAGGGAAGACAAAAATAGGAGACTTTTGGGGCCCCAGGCTCCTGCCTGGAACCTTTCCAGTTTTAACTGAAGAGGAGTTCCTTGATGCCCGTAGGCCTCAGAGTACTGTGGGAGAGCTCAGGTGGAGTATGTATACGCTTCCAACCCTCTCATACAAACACAACAGTTCCCAGAACTAATTGAGAGCCTGTTCCCCAGTCTTCAAAACCCTGCCCTGACAATACTGCCAACTTGCTTCTAGGCCAGGGAGATGGGAGCCTAGGCAATCTGTGCCCCTGGGTAAATTTTCCCCACCATGGACATGGGCTGCTGCTGAACCTAGCAGTTTTTGGACCAGAAACTCTATGCCTCGCCTGCCAGCCTTTCCACGGAGCCGCCAGCCTGGCTTCTTCCACAAAGAGAGGCCTCCTTTACCTCCTCCCCCTCCACACACCTAAATTAGGAGAAATTCCAACGTGGCTGGCTTGAGTTTCCCCTTGGCTGCTGGGAACCAACTTGCATTTCTAGTCAGGATCTGCATTTGGATGGGGAGGGGGAGGGGAAAGAAACAGATCTGAGGGCCTGTTACCATATTCCAATGACTTGATATTAAAGTTTGGGAGTGTGAAGGGGAGATCTGTGAACTGATCTCAAGTGAGGAGGGAGCCCACATAGACAGAACTGAAAGACAGTCTGGAGTGTGTTTGTGCTGTGGCATATGCAGGAGACATCCCTTCCCCTTCGAAAATGAGCAACTATTCTTTTTGGTCCTGCTGTGCTGACAGAATGAAGTTGCTGCATGACTGGTCTGATTTGCCCAAAAGCCAGAGGGAGACAATCTTCTGAGCTCCAAGGTAGAGTTTCCCCACCCCAGCGGAGGGGGCTGGGGTGGAACTGGGGGATTTTTTGATCAGACGCTTCATGACTCCCAGTATTTTCCCTGGGACTACCTGTCCAGTTGCCTCCATGGAGAGCAGTGTCTTTCCTCCCCATCCCTTCTCCACACTGAACTTTAGCAAAACTTCAAGTACTGACTTGAGTTTCACCTCGGGGAGCCAGGGATCAGCCTACATCTCCTAGTCAGGGTGGCACTTGGACTTGGGAGGTCTAAGAATGGGTCTGTGAACTTGTCCCCATACTCCCCTAACCCAATTACATCATTCAGGGGCATGGAGAGGAAATTTGTGAACTGATCTCACATGGATAGAACTGAGAGAAGAGTGCACTGTGCATTTGCCCTTCAGTGTAGCCATGGCACCACACACACACACACACACACACACACATACACACACATACACACACACGCACTGAAATATTAGGAATACTCTCTGTCTTGCCTGTGGAGGTTTGCAGTCTAGTCCACTGTGCTGCCTGAGAACACCTGCCTAAAGAGGGACCTGGCTGATTTGGCCAGAGGCCAGAGAGGGAAAGCAACCTGAACCCCACCTGGGTCTACTAGACTGTGGTGGATTCTGGACTCTCTCACTTCCATGAGTGGGTTCTATGGGATGGTGGGGACATCTCCAGCCCCGTTCCCCAGGATTCCCCCAGCAGCCTGGGAACTTAGCCCCTATTGGGACAGTGTTTGGGCCAGCCTCTGGGGACCATGGCTACACATGTGCCCAATACAGCCCTTCCGGCTTTTCTCCAGGCATCAGCCGTGGTAGTAGCAAAATACAAGAAAGGAGCCCCTTGCCTGGAGCCCCTAGCCCAGTGCCTGGAACATCTGAGTGTTTCTTCTAATAGATTAGGGCCCAGCATAGTTCCAACAAACAACACCACATCTATGTTATTCCTGCCAACACAACCTCCTATACAGCCTATTTCATCATTTGCTGATTTAAATGTACGAGACTCGCTGAATATTAACCACAAGTGCCACCTACTGGCACAGAGACAAAAATGGACGTCTCAACACAATTCTTGCTGTTAAAAGTGCACAGGGCTAGGAGAAAGACACAAGATTCCCAACATCCTCATCTCTCTCTCTCTCTCAACAGAAGGCAGGGAATTTGCCCACATGTATATCACATCACTGCTACTGATCTGCAACAATTAGCATTCAAGAAACCCGCCACATCTATTACTAAGGAATGCATTCAGCATTTTGGCCAGCTCAACGTATCCACAAGCAAAGTGAAAGACCCTTACCTAATTAATACACACTTCAGTTAACCCCTTAAGAGAGTGGGGGGAAAGAAGCCAAATCTAACCACAGTAAAATCAAAAACAAGTAACAGCTTCCCCTGATTGGAAGGAATCAATGCAAGAATTCTGGCAGTATGAAAAAAGAGTATAAACAACACCCCTCAAAGAGTCATAGTGGCTCACCAGCAAAAGTCTCCAACCAAAAGAAAATTTCTGAAAACTCAGATATGGAATTCAAAATACAGATAACAAATAAGCTCAATGGTATTGATAAGAAAGTTGAAAATTAACACAAAGAATCCGGAAAAAAATAATTCAGGAAATAAATGAAAAATTCACTAAACGAATACATAATTGTTGTTGTTGTTGTTTTTAAGCATAACAGAACTTCTGGAAATTAAAGATTGATTTAGGTAAATAAAAAATAGAGAAGAAAATTTTAATACCAGAGTAGACCAAGCAGAAGAAAGAATTTCAGAGCTTAAATATGAGACTTTTGAACTAATCCACTCAATCAGAAATGAAGAAAAAGAATAAGGAATGAACAAAGTCATCAAAATAACCAAAGAAAGGCCTTACAGTTATCCCTCAAGGAGAAGAAGAAAAAGCAAAAAGCACGGAACAAATACTAAAGAGAATAATGGAGAAAAACTCCCCTAGTATTGCTAGAGATTTAGACATCTAAATACAAGAAGATCGTTGAACTCATGGAAGATTCATTGAAAGCAGGAAATCTCCAAGGCACTTAGTCATGAGAAAGGCCAAAATTAAAGTGAAGGAGAAAATCTTACAAGCTATAAGACTAAAGCATCAAGTAACTTACAAAGGAAAATCCATCAGACTAACAGCAGAATTCTCAGAGAAAACCTTACAAATAAGAAAGGAATGGGGCTGCATCTTTAGTCTTCTATAAGACAATAATTGCTAGCCAAGAATTTCTTATCATGCAAAACTAAATCATAAATGAAGGAGAAACAAATCCTTTTCCAGATAAGCAAATACTAAGGGAATTTGTCACCACTAGACCTTCCCTACAAGAAATGCTTAAAAGTCCTCTCTACATGAAACAGAACAATCAATACCCAACAGTGTAAAAAATGACAAAAAAGGCTCAGCACCTGTGGCTCAACAGGCTAAGGCCCCAGCCACGTACACCTGAGCTGGCGGGTTCGAATCCAGCCCGAGCCCACCAAACAACAATGATGGCCGCAACCAAAACAAATGGCCGGGCGTTGTGGCGGGCACCTGTAGTCTCAGCTACTTGGGAGATGGAGGCAAGAGACTCGCTTGAGTCCAGGAATTGGAGGTTGCTGTGAGCTGTGACGCCACAGCACTCTATCCAGGGTGACAGCTTGAGGCTCTGTCTCAAAAAAAAAAAAAAATGACAAAAAAGTAAAACCCATTACTCTTATAAAACAATAAAAAGTGAGATAACAGAGCAAATAGGTAGCAATCAACACAATTAACAGAACAGTATCTGACATGTCAATACTAACAAAGAATATAAGTAGTATAAATGTCACACTTAAAATATAAATATTGGCAGAATAGATAAGAAAAAATATCTTCTGTCTCCAACAAATCCATTTTTACAAAGATTTGCATATATTTAAAGTAAAGGGGTAGATATTTATACTCTACTTTTAATACTTTTGAAATGTACCATTACATTGTGCACAATAGGTGAGGTCCCTTTTTTTTTTTTTTGGCTCAGCGCCTATAGCTCAAGAGGCTAAGGTGCCAGCCACATATGCCAGAGCTGGAGGGTTCAAGTCCAGCCTGGGCCTGCCAAATAACAATGACAACTACAACCAAGAAATAGCCGGGCATCGTGGCAGGCGCCTGTGGTCCCAGCTACTTGGGAGGCTGAGGCAAGAGAATCACTTAAGCCCAGGAGTTGGAGGTTGCTGTGATCAGTGATGCCACAGCACTCTACCCAGGGCAACAGCTTGAGGCTCTATCTCAAAAAAAAAAAAAAAATAGGTGAGGTCCATTTCGAAACTATTAAAAGTAGAGTATAAATGACTTATCACAACCAACAATTTTAAAAGAATAAATTTTCAGGCTCAGCACCCATAGCACAGTGGTTACAGCATCAGCCACATACACCGAAGGTGGTGGGTTTGAACCCAGTCCAGGCCAGCTAAACAACTGCAACAAAAAAATAGCCAGGTATTGTGGTGGGCACCGGTAGTCCCACATACCTAGGAGGCAAAGGCAAGAGAATTACTTAAGACCAAGAATTTGAGGTTGCTGTGAGCTGTGACGCCACGGCACTCTACCAAGTGCAATAAATAAATAAATAAATAAATAAATAAATAAATAAATAAATAAATTTTCAGTACTTAGTATCAAAAAGTAGGCAAAAGAGATAAACATATTTTTTTCAAAAGAAGATAGATAAATGGCCAAAGTATGAAATTATGCTCAACATCACTAAACATCAGGTAAATGCAAATTAAAACCACAATGAAATATTACCTTAACCCTATTAGAATGCCTTTTATAAGAAAGTCCAAAAACAACTGATGTTGGCATGGATGTAGAGAAAAGGGAACGCTTATACACTGAAAATTAGTGCAACCTTTATGGAAAATAGTATGGAGATTCCTCAAACAAGATCTCACTACTGGGGATCTACCCAAAAGAAAGTAAGTCGTTTTATCAAAAAGACACCTACACTCGAATGTTTATTGCTGCACAATTAATTGCAAAGATGTGGAATCAACCAAAGTGCCCATCAGTTCTTGACTGGATTAATAACATGTGGTATATGTATACCATGGAATACTTCTCAGCTATTAAAAAAAGATGAATTAATGCCTTTTGCAACAATTTGAATGGAAGTGGAGACCATTTTCCCAAGAGAATTATCACAAAATGGAAAAACTAACACTCCATGTACTCATATTAATCTGAAACTTATGAGCACAATGTGCACAGAGGAATGTAAAACTTGGTGGAAATCAAGCAGGGGGGATGGGGGTAGAGGAGAGGGACAAAAACCTACCAACAGATATAATGAACACTATTTGGGTGATAGACACGCTTATAGCCATGACTCAAGCATTACAAAAGTGATCCATGTAACCAAAAACATTTGTATCCCTTAATACTTTAAAATAAGAAAACAAAAATTAGTATTGTTTCTATATACAAATAGTGAACTATCGGAAAAAATATATAGAAAGAAATCCAATTTATAATAGCTAAAGAAAATAAATAGGAGTAAGTCTAATCAAGGAGGTACGAACAAAAAATGTAAGACCAGAAATTCTAAAACTATTAGAAGAAAACATAGAGTAAAAGCTCTGTAACATATTAGCAATAATTTTTTTGAATATGATACATCAGTGAAAATACCTGCAGTATTCTTCAAAGAGATATATATATACATATTTTTTTCACTTTTTTTTTTCTTTTTTGAGACAGGATCTCACTTTGTCACCCCAGGTAGAATGCAGTGGCATCATCACAGCTCACAGCAACCTCCAACTCCTGGACTCAAGCAATCCTCCTGCCTCTGCCTCCTGAGTAGCTGGGACTACAAGTACCCAACACAATGCCCAGCTAGTTTTTCTATTTTTAGTGCAGACAGGGGTCTCACTGTTGCTTAGGCTGGTCTTGAACTCCTGAGTTCAAGGGATCCTCTCGCCTCAGTCTCCCAGAGTGCTGGGAGCCACTGCATCCAGCCTATTTTTTCACTAGATCCAAATTTGTCTATAGTTTCAATGTAATCTCAATAAAAATCCCAGCATAATTGTTCCAGAATTAACAAGCCAATTCTATTATAAAATGTATATGGAAAAGAAAAGGAACCAGAATAGCCAAAGTAGTTTTGGGGGAAAAAATGAAGGTGAATGTCTCACACTACCTGATTATCTGACTTACTATAAATAAATAATCAAGACAGTGTTCTACTGGCAAAAGGATAGGCATGTAGATTGATGGAAAAGAATAGAATCCAGAAACATACCCACATATACATGGTCTATTGATTTTCGACAAAAATGCAAATAAAATCAATGGAGAAAAATGTCTATTCAACAAATGGTGCTAAAACATGTGGATGTCCATGTGCCAAAAAAAAGAAAGGAAGAAAATCTTAACCGATATTCATGCCATATAAAAAATTAAAAATAGGGTCGGGTGTGGTGGCTCACACCTGTAATTCTAGCACTCTTGGAGGCCGAAGCAGGTGGATTGCCTGAACTCATAGGTTCGAGACCAGCCTGAGCAAGAGCGAGCCCCCACCTCTAAAAATAGCTGGGCATTGTGGTGGGCGCCTGTAGTCCCAGCTACTTGAGAGGCTGAGGCAAGAGAAATAGCTTGAGCCCAAGAGTTTGAGTTTGCTGTGAGTTATGACTCCACTGCACTCTACCAAGGGTGACAAGTAAGACTCTTTCTCAAAAAAAAAAAAAAATTACAAATAATTCACAATGGATCACAAACCTAAATGTGAAACCTAAAACTATAAATCTTCTTAGAAGATACAAGAGAAAATCTTTATGACTTTGAGGTAAAAGTTATTAAAACAGGACCTATACAAGAAAGAAAATAGGAAATGGTACTTTATCAAAATTAAAAATATATGCTCTGCAGAAGACCCTAAGGCAGTGTTTTTCCATATTTTTATCTCATGGCACACTTGAACCTGTAGCTAAACTTGCATGGCAAACTTAAATTATGTTGATCAAAGAATACACATATATACCTTTTTTGATTTATTTATTAACACAAACAAAATGCACCATCACAGCCAAAAAATAATAATAATAATAATTTATTATGATTTTTTAAAAAAAAGATAATTAAAATTCTTTAAAAAAAACTTGTTTGTATTTATTTTGTTTATTATAATTTAACATTTAATGAGATATCTGAGCTTGACTTTTTTTAGAATTATCTCCTTTGCAAGGTTGAATTTTGGACAGTCGTACTCTTAAATATTCTTCCAAGGATTCTAACCATTATCGATTTTTGCTTTTAATATTATTCATTGCAGAAAAGCTCACTTCACACAAATGTGATGTTGTGAACAGAAGAAGTATTTCTATTGCTTTTTTTGTAATATTTGGAAATTCACCCTTGAGAGGTACCAAAAGGTTGTAATATCTGTTTTTGAATTATCTTCATTGCAATCCTCTGTCATTTCTTATTTCTATTAAATTTTCCTCTTCCATAATATTTAAATTTGCTGAACATACACACACTGAAAGGGAATTTTCACCGAATACAGAGACGTTATGTCAAGTGCATGTGCAAGAAAATATTTTTCAAAATTTGTGCACAATAAATCTAAAATTCATAAAATTTGTTCAATAAGATTTGTATCCAGTTTATGCCTTTTCACTAGTTCAAACATTTCTACTGCATTTTCTCTTATAATCCATTCTTTCCAGAGCTGTCATTTTTCTCTGTAATCATTAATTTCTTTTTTTTTTAAATACATGTATTTTATTATTCTTCATTACATTATTTTCCCCCCACCCCCCAGTGGTAAGACAGAATTTATTTACAGAAAAGAATACATAAAACACTAAAGCTCCTGGTAGAGGGAGAGAACTCAAGTGGGGAGAGAGAAGCTCTCTCCCTTTCTCTCCCGGTCTTTCCCCGTCTCCTCCTTTAG
This sequence comes from Perodicticus potto, assembly GCA_963574655.1. Taxonomy (NCBI): domain Eukaryota; kingdom Metazoa; phylum Chordata; class Mammalia; order Primates; family Lorisidae; genus Perodicticus; species Perodicticus potto. Next base: position 17,151 of record CAUYRH010140385.1, read on the forward strand.
GCCTTTAGTCTCAGGGTATATATAGGTGTATGGGTTCCTTGGCCAGGAAA
>CAUYRH010140386.1:0-10427 GCA_963574655.1 Perodicticus potto
ACATTAGAATTCTACCAAACCTTTAAAGAGGAACCAGTGCCTATATTACTTAACCTTTTCCAAAACATAGAAAAAGAAGGAATACTTCCCAACACATTCTATGAAGCAAATATCACCCTAATCCCCAAACCAGGAAAGGATCCAACAAAGAAAGAAAATTATAGAACTATATAATTGATGAATATCAATGCAAAAATATTCGATAAGATCTTAGCAAATAGAATTCAACAACACATCAAAAAAATTATACACCATGATCAAGTGGGTTTTATTCCAGGGTTACAGGGTTGGTTCAACATACACAAATCTATAAATATAATACATCACATCAATAAAATAAAAAACAAAGACCATATGATTCTCTCAATTGATGCACAAAAAGCCTTTGATAATATCCAGCATCCTTTCATGATCAGAATTCTTAAGAAAATAGGCATAGAAGGGACATTTCTTAAACTAATAGAGGCCATGTACAGCAAACCGACAGCCAGTATCATATTGAATGGTGTAAAATTGAAAACATTTCTACTCAGATCAGGAATGAGGCAAGGATGCCCACTGTCTCCAGTGCTATTCAACATAGTAATGGAAGTCTTAGCCATTGCAATCAGGCAAGAGAAGGTGATCAAGGGTATCCAAATAGGGTCAGAGGAGATCAAATTCTCACTCTTCACTGATGATATGATCCTATACCTGGAAAATCCCAGGGACTCAACTTCAAAACTCTTAGAAGTGATCAAGGAATACAGCAACATCTCAGGATACAAAATCAATACTTACAAGTCAGTAGCTTTTATATACGCCAACAACAGTCAAGCTGAAAAAACAATCAGGGACTCCATTCCATTTACAATAGAGTGCCAAAGAAGATGAAATATTTGGGAATTTACCTAACAAAGGATGGGAAAGACCTCTATGAGGAGAACTATGAAACTCTGAGAAAAGAAATAGCTGAAGATGTTAACAAATGGAAAAACATACCATGCTCATGGCTAGGAAGAATCAACATCGTTAAAATGTCCATACTACCCAAAGCAATGTACAGATTTAATGCAATCTCTATTAAAGCACCATTGTCATACTTTAAAGAACTTGAAAAAATAGTACTTCATTTTATATGGAATCAGAAAAACCTTGAATAGCAAATACTTTACTCAGAAATAAGAACAAATCGGGAGATATCACATTACCAGACTTCAGGCTATACTATAAATCTATAGAGATCAAAACAGCATGGTACTGGCACAATAACAGAGTGGTAGATTTATGGAACATAATAGAGACCCAGGAGATGAACCCCGCTACTTATTGCCATTTGATCTACAACAACCCTATCAAAAATATTCACTGGGGGAAAGACTCTCTATTTAACAAATGGTGTTGGGTGAACTGGATGGCAACCTGTAGAAGACTGAAACTGGACCTCCCACCTTTCACCATTAACAAAAATTGATTCTCCCTGGATAAAAGATTTAAACTTAAGGCATGAAACTATAAAAATACTAAAAGAGAGTGCAGGGAAAACACTTGAAGAAATTGGTTTGGGAGAATATTTTATGAGGAGGACCCCCCGGGCAATTGAAGCAACACCTAAAATTCTTTACTAGGATCTGATCAAACTAAAAAGCTTTTGCACAGCCAAGAGCACAGTAAGGAAAGAAAACAGATAACCTTCAGAATGGGAGAAGATTTTTGCAGGTTATGCTTCCAACAAAAGTCTGATAACTAGAATCTACAGAGAACTCAAACTAATCAATAAGAAAAGAATAAATAATCCTATTTCTACGTGGGCAAGAGACTTAAACAGAAAATTCTCTGAAGAAGACAGGTGCATGGCCTACAGACAGATGAAAAAATGCTCATCATCTTTAATCATCAGAGAAATGCTAATCAAAACTGCTTCGAGATATCATCTAACTCCAATAAGATTAGTCCACATCACAAAATCCCAAAACTACAGATGTTGGCATGGATGCGGAGAGAAGGGAATGCTTCTACACTGCTGGTGGGAATGCAAGCTAATACGACCTTTTTGGAAAGAAGGTTGAGAACGCTCAAGGAACTAAAAGTAGACCTACCGTTCGATCCTGCAATTCCTCTACTAGGTATATACCCAGATGATCAAAGATTATTTTACAACAAAGATATTTTCACCAGAATGTTTATTGCAGCCCAATTCATAATAGCCAAGACATGAAAACAGTCCAAGTGCCCATCGACCCATGAATGGATTAACAAATTGTAGTATATGTACACCATGGAGCACTATGCAGCCATAAGAAAGAAGGAGACTTCACATCTTTTATGTTTACCTAGATGGAGCTGGAACATATTCTTCTTAGTAAAGTATCTCAAGAATTGAAAAAAATGTATCCAATGTACTCAATACTACTATGAAATCAGTATATAACCACCTACACACTTATATGAATGCCAAAACATAACTATAGTCCAGAAAGTAGAAGGGAAGAGGGGAGAGGTGGAGGGGAGAGGGGATAGGGAAGAAGGGAGGGTATCCGGGGGGACCTCACTTAATGTGCATGATGCAATGGTACATTTCCAAACTATTAAGAAATGAGTATAATTGTGATGGATGTGTTACTTAGTTCAATGTATGCATTTCACATTGTATATTGAAGCAGTACCCTGAACCCCATAAATGCATCAATGTACAAGTTATGATTTAATAAGAAACAATTAAAAAAAAAAGTAAAATAATTATTGTAACAATTGAAAGCAAAAATAAAACAGAGTCAAGCATGCCTTAATCCATCAGAGTTTTTGGTCATATCAAATTTTAATATTAATGAATTTATAAAAAAGATAACAATTATGGGAAGAAAATTTAATATAATTTAAAATTTGATACCAATTAATAATATATCATCATTCTACAATGATGATAGACTAATGTTTCTAAAGAAAATAAATTACTCTAGTGGGAATATAGCTAATTTCATGCCTCAGCTAAAGAAAATTTAACCTATGTCCCATCTCTCTTTCAGCCTTGTATGCACACATTCTTACATGCTCCATTTATTTCTAAATGTTAATATTTTATTCATACTCTAAATAAATTGAGCTTTAACAATAGCACATGCTCTCAGACTTATCCAATAGAATAGGGATTAATGAATGAACTATGTTTATAATATAGGAGATTTTTGAAATCCTAAGCAAGATTACATATATTTAGATATTTATGCATAATAAGCACACATTTTCAAACTTGACTTATTAATTGTGAAATATCAATTTCCCTGTTTCTGTGACCAGACAATCCAAAACTCGTGAAAAAAATATATATTTTCTATACGAATACTTAAAAAAATACCTTGATTTATTCCCCAGAGCAAAGTGGTGTAGACCAAGGAGGAAAAAACATGAGGAATACTTTGCCGCATAGCGTGAGCCATTAAGAGTCAAAGGCCTATTTACCTGTGTTACAGAATGTATTTTTTAAATTTTTATTTTTATATTACAAAACTAATATATTTTCCATACAAAAATCTTTGCATACCCAGGCCAGCATATAGAAAGCAACCAAAAATAAATCATCTCTTCTTAGCTTTTTGACCTTTGAGACCTAAACGCTCTGCATCTTGGTTTTCTTATCTGTGAAATGTGCCTTCTCATAGTACCTACATTATTGGGCTGTTAGGAGGATTAATGAGTTAATATTTGCAGTCAGCTCACAGTAAGCATAATACAATAAATTACACTACTGAAACACAATCACTATTAACAAGTTAGGATATATTCTTACATCATTTTATCATATAGACATAAATGTGTATAAAAATAAAAAATGGTATTATATTCTTCATAATGTTATAGCTGTCTATTTCATTAACATTGTGGCAGGAGATTGTGAAAGAGAATTAAATAATGAAAAGAAAGCATATGTGGTATTTACTTCCACTGAAGTCTTTAGGGCTTTATTCCTTCTCTACACCTTTTGTGGATTTCTGCTGTGATTGGGGACCTGTACTAAGCTCTGTGAAGGACGAATGCCCTGTTCACAGGGTTTAAACAGATGATATAAGTCAAATATGCAAGTAAAAAATCCTAATGTCTAACAGTGGGATGTGCTTATTATGTGCCAGATACTATTTCAACTGCTTTATTAATACATTTTCACAACAAATATTATCATTTTGTAGTCACAAAGATTGGATGGAGCACTGAGAGGCTAAGGAATTCTCTTAAGTTCTAGTAGCTGGTAATAAATAAAGCTGAGATTTGAACTCAGGTGGTCTGACTCTGAGTCTGTGTGCTTAAACCTAGTTGCCCTCTCTGCAGAACTCTCTAGTGCCCAGCTGAAGAAGGCAAGATGACACACCAACTCTAATTGCCTCTCTCATTTCAGCATGTTAATTCTTTAACCCCTCTCCGCACTGTTCCTTAAGTCCTACACTCTAGGCCTCTGTTTTTGTTCATGTTGTTTTTGTTGTTGGAATGTTTTTGCCTGTCAGAATCTCTAGATTATTCTGTAAGACTCATCTCAACACCTCCACTCAAACTTTTACGACTAATTCTGCATTACTTATTCTCTCATCTTTTCTTCTATAGCACATTTTAAAAAAATATATAGCTCTATTGAAGCATCTATCACAGCTTGATATATTATGTCATCTTTTCTTTCAAAGTAGGAATTGAGTCTATTCAAGTGTTGCTAGCACCACATGCAGTGCTTTGAATAGAAAGAGTTTAGCAAATATTTGCAAGGGGGATTTTATACCACTACAATGGTCCAGGTCACAAAGTTATATGGACAGAAACAAAGGCAGCACAATGGAAAATAGAAAGGACCTCAGTAATGATTTCCAGTAATTAATTCAACTGATTTGTTTTTCCTTTTGTGTTCTTGTGTGGGAAGAGGGCTGGAGAGTACACGGCATCAGATAATGTGAGAATCAAAATTCCATAGAAAAGCCTCATGGAGGACGGTAGCCCTGGTTCAAGTCCCAGCTTACTTATTTTTTAAACCTGTAACCCTTCATTTAGCCTCTCTGGGACTCAACTTCCTCATCACTAAAATGGGATATTAATAAATTAAAACCTTGTTGTGAGAATTAAGGCACTCCATATCAAAGGGTTAAGATGTCTATAAATATTAATACATGTTATAAAATTATGAAACTCATATAAATATTAACTGTTATATAAACAACCATAAATTCCTCACCCAATGACAAATTATAAAGTGGCTGAAAGTGCAGAATGCTATCTTACATGTGTTTACAAAGCTGCTTTTCAACATATATGACCCTAGGGAAGTTAATACAAAAAGTTTCTAAGCTTTGTTTTTCTAAAAATGGGTTGAAGAGTGTAAAAAATTGACTGAGTACATGTAAAGCACCCAAGTGGAATATACTAAATGTGAAATAAATGTCAGACATAAAAATCAAAACTTCTGGGAGGTTCACAGAAAAGGCAAAATGTATAAAATGATTATTTCCATGTCAAGCACATAGTAAACTCTCAATACATTTTAGTGCTAATAAGCAGACAGATATATAAACAGATATAAACATAAAGGTGATTATAATCCACATCTGAAATACAAGAGATATTAGTGACTTCTTTCTTTTTACTAATACATGTAATTCATGGAAGTAAATTGACTGTCTACAAAGGAGTAGAGGAGACTACTCCTTTGGAGACAATCACCTTACCTATTAGTAAGGTAGACTTAATATCACCTTACCTATTAGTAACAGAATTGGATTGAATTCAAATCTTCTAGGAAAATATTATATACAGAATCACAGAATGACTAAACTTATGTCAAAAAAATAAGCATAGGTCTCATTGCTTACAGAGTCCCTTAACATAGACATATTATATACACACTATATTCGGTCTCTGCTTTCCTCCAGAAACATGTTATCATCTGTCATTATGTAATCAGTTTCCAGGTACCTTTATAAACAGGTGTCAAGATACAATGACACTGTGTATTTAACAAAATCCTTAATGTCTAACGTAAAAATAAAGTGTGTAGTCTGGTCTGTAAGGATTAATTTCTTTGACACTGGAGCTAGTGATTGATTATTTGATTATAAAATCTATCATAGAAACATCTGTATAAAATTATGTATGAGAAGAGTCATATATTTGCTGGCAAGTAATAATGAACATAAAAGCAGAAAGTGATAGAAAGATATAAAATAATATTTACTTTAAACTTAACTTCTATTTTAGGAAAGTTTATTTCAGTTTTCCAAATGTGTGTGTGTATATATATATATACACACACACATGCATATATGTGTATATATAATAGATGGGGATTATAAAACATTAGTAACATGCATGGTACCTAGAAGAGAAAAAAGGGCAACATAATGTTGTTTGACCACTGAGGGAAAAATGACCAGCTTTTGGTTGATTTATTTATAGGATTTTATAGAAATATTTTGTCTCGAATTATAAAATCATTTTTAATAATGTTGAAAGAAGAATTACTTTGTGAAAGGGATAGCATTCAATCTCAAGATTGGTTAATTTATGGTCAGCAAAGCATAGTGAAACTAGCAGACGTGGAGCAGTGAATGTTTAATTCTGTCATACAGATCGGAATTTAGTGTTGACTATGTTTATGCTCTCCTGCAATGTCACAGTCAATTTAAACTTGCAGCAATTATTTTTTTTTCATCATATGAATAAATGACAGGTTTGCTTTAGTTGATCTGAGAGCAGGTAAGAAAGGAGTTTCTGGGGGAAAGGAAAGAGTTATTTTAGGGCATTAAAATGCAGATAATGGTGAAATCATTTTTCATTAAAAACATAGTCATGCTGGCATTTTTTTTTTCTTTGAGACAGAGTCTCAGTATGTTGCCCACAGTAGAGTGCTGTACCATCACAGCTCACAGCAACCTTAAGACTGTTGGATTTAAGCAATTCTCTTGTTTCAGCCTCCCAAGTAGCTGGGACTACAGGTGCCCACCACAATGCCTGGCTATTTTTTGTTGCTGTTGTCATTGTTGTTTAGCAGGCCCGGGCTGGATTTGAACTTGCAGCCGAGGTGTACGTGGCTGATGCCCTACCCACTGAGCTATGGGCACTGCCCATGCTGGCATTTTTAAAGGTTAGTTTTATTTACCAGTTGTTCAGGACAAAGGAGTTTGCCATGATATATGGAACTTGTATAGGCACAATTGCATTCAAAATATGTTTTTACATATGTGGGTCACTATATATGGACCATAACAGAGTCTGTCTCAAAACTTTTGTTGTGATCTACGTGTATGTGTGTAATGTAAGAGAATCTGAGAAAAAAATTTGTCTCAAGTTTTAAGCTTTCTTAGGTAAAGAGTATGTTTATAAAAATTTCAGAATGGAAAAACTGACACAACATATAAAATATTGAAATATGATAGGCAGATCAAATTTCACTGATTATCTGAGATAGACCATCCTGAAAAAAAAAAATCAATGAAATAAACCATGTTCTTTTATTCTTCCTCCAAACATCCCTTACCAATAACAAAAAATAAAACTAGAGCTGGCAGAAAAAATGTAAGATATACTAGATAATTTTTGCATTGATACATATAAATTTGGAAGCATTTTCAATTGAAATATTAGAATTAGTAAAATATTTAAACCAAGATTGCAAAAGCAGAGCATATGTCCTTTTACAAGGGTAGAGAGTTTTCTGTTTTTCTTACTGTGGATGCCCAGATTAGATTTGTAACATGGCAAATAGCAGGTTAATATCCATTGAGTATTGTTTTGTAATTAGTTTGTGATGATTCTGGAGTGATTTCTTTCTCTGCAGTGGCATGACATCTTAATATTTGATTTGTAGGTGAGTATTTATTCTCAAATTATCTATTATAAATGAGGTGCACACGTGATTTCTCAAAGATATGGAATATTATGCCAAAAGTCTATGTTACCTCACTGTTAGACACATATCAAGTTAATATAGCCGGTAGAAATAGCTTCACATGTCATTGAGTGACTAACTGCTTATTTACCGATTCCTTTAGCATGGCTGTGGGAACTTCGTCCGCGTAATTCAGACTTTCAACCGCACTCATTTGTACGTCTGTGGGAGTGGGGCTTTCAGCCCAGTTTGTACTTACTTGAACAGAGGGAGGAGATCAGAGGTAAGTGTAATGATTTAACATTCTTAGTTAAGATTTAGGGACAACTATTTTCAGTAAAAACATGTAAATATCATCAATATTCATAAATCATTTTCATACCCTTAAGTATAAAGAATATTACATTTTGTTCTGGTCTACCAAGTATAACATTTTGCTTCCAGCTAGAAAATATATGTCTAGATATAAATATAAGATGCATGTGAACACGTATTTTACATCTATCTTTCATGTATATATGAGATACATATAAGCATATATTTTTCAGTAAAAGGCAACTATATTCATAGTTCTGGTGCATATATTTTTAGTATATATATTATAATGGAAAAGCTATAAAAGATAAAAAAGAAAAATGTTCTAATCTCACAATTACATTGAATGTAAAGCACTGATATTATTTGCTCAAAATTATAGAAATATTGTAGTATAAACTTACCTTCTGAAATCCACTGTAGGTAATTTCTTATTTATTTTTCAAATTCGGTAAATTTTATGAGACATTTGCCTATGAGATGTATACAGCAGGATGTCAAATACCTTTCTTAAAAATAACTTTATATAATTAATAAATTATACTTTTAGACCAACATTGCATTACATTGGGTTATTCTAGCCTTATTCTTACACTGGTTAAAAATGATATAGTTTACTGTGATGTTGTGTTTGCTAAAAGTTAGTCAAAAATATAGCTAATATGTAGTCAAATATAAGGTAGGTTGAATTTCACCTGTGACATTTAAGCCTGTTTTTGTTATTCCAGCTCGTAACTAACAGTTCATAAGGAAATTGTGTAGTCAGCCAAAGAGTTTTTCCCTCATTCTTTTAGTCAAACATGTTTGACTAAATGTAATGATGTTAAAAACTGAATTTTTAAAACCATCTTGATTTGGTTTTATTATGCAAATTAAAATCTAGAAAGCCCAATTCTTAAACAATATCTTAATTCAATTGTAGTGATTAGAATTATGGAAAAATTAAATATTGCTACTTATATAATTTTTCTCCAATAAGAATTAATCTACTTTAGTACTAATATAATTGAATAATGATTCTCTCCATATTTTTTATTATTAATTTTCTTTTTTCAGACATTTAATTTATATATATATATATCTTTTGGTCAATAAAAAGTAATTTAGCAATAACTGAGTAATTATAATTTAACTCTAACTTGGGACATTTTTCAAATGTGATTCAGGAAGGTATCAAATAGTGAAATTCTAAAAGGAAAAGTAAAGTTATGCTTCTTGGAAGAATACAGTTGGCTGCATTGAGCTTGTCATTAGAATCACATGCCTGTGATCAATTGATTAAATAAACTACTGCCTCCGACATCTGCATTCTGTCAGACACTCCCCTGAAGTCTGGCAGTCACTTTGCAGGCCAAGAATAGCATAGCAGTATTCAGAGCACAAATCGAAATAAAATTATTTTCCCATGTCCAAATTGTCCACTCTGCACTTAATTGGAATGTCTGTCCAAAAAATAATCTTCTTTGGAAAACCAGCATGGGATGAAATTTAATTACTTTGTGAATATGAACTGTTTTAGTCTCACTTCAAAAGGTAGGTTTCAAAGGGGAAGCATTTCCAATAATTAATTTAATTTCTTAAATAATATGTGAACATCTTAAGAACCAATTTAGATATGAACTGGATTATGATTTTTAAGCTTTCTGTGTTTTCTTTGATAGTTGACCATAGTCAAAGAATTTCATCATTACATCATTTTATATATCTGCGGTATATGGACCATAATGTAAATACAGAACTGGAAACATCTAATAATCTAATATATTTATTTTCTTTCAATTTCGTGTAAAAGATTGTGCACCACAAAATGACTCTGAGATGCAAAAAGTTTTATTTTGAAGAAATTCTCCTTCATCCTCACCATCAGTGTATTTTATAATGACCAAGGCTGGCAACACCTTCATTAATATAAAGATAAGGCGTTTTGCATCTTTTCATAGCTAGTTTGAAAGTGAACCAGGTTAAGTTGGCATCATATTTATTAATTGCTCAGTTGTATTTATTTATTTTTTTTTTAATTTAACATTACTTTAAATTAGTGTTTATTTTAACTCATAAATTGTTTGGAACAGATGCATAACTACAAAGAGAAAGGCACAGTTCGATGCCTCATTTTCTTTCTTTTTTTTTTTTTAATTATTTTTTATTGAGTCATAGCTGTGTACAATAATTCAGTCATGGAGTACAGTGTGTGGGCTTCACATACAATCGGAGATATTTTTATCAACCTGATTAATATAACATTCATGATATTTTCTCATTTACTATGTGAAAA
>CAUYRH010140389.1:0-16598 GCA_963574655.1 Perodicticus potto
TTAGGGTAGGGGGAGGTTTGAATATGCAGAGGTTAGAAAGAGATGATGGATCTGGGCAGGTAGCAGGAGAGGGATTCTGACATCAGGGTTTTCTTAGTCTAAAAAAGACAGACCTGCCATTTGATCCTACAATTCCTCTACTAGGTATATATCCAGAAGACCAAAAATCACATTTTAACAAAGATGTATGTTTGTTGAGAATGTTTATTGAATGTTTATTGCAGCCCAATTCATAATTGCTAAGTCATGGAAGAAGCCCAAGTGCCCATCGACCCATGAATGGATTAATAAATTGTGGTATATGTACACCATGGAATATTATGCTGCCTTAAAAAAGATGGAGACTTTACCTCTTTCATGTTTACATGGATGGAGCTGGAACATATTCTCCTTAGCAAAGTATCTCAAGAATGGAGGAAAAAGTATTCAATGTACTCATTCTTACTATGAAACCAATTTATAGCTTTCATATGAAGGCTATAACCCAATTATAGCTCAAGAAAAAGGGGAAAGGGGAGAGGGAGGGGTCGGGGGAGGATGGTTTAAGGGGGAGTAATTGCTGGGACCACACCTATGGTGCATCTTACAAGGGTACACGCAAAATTTACTAGGTATAGAATATAAATGTCTTAACACAATAACTAAGAAAATGCCATGAAGGCTATGTTAACCAGTTTGATGAAAACATTTCAAATTACATATAAAACTAGCACATTGTACCCCATGATTGCATTAATGTACACAGCTATGATTTAATTAAAAAAAAAGAAATACTTTTTTTCAATGAAACAGGAGGAAAGGAAGTAAGGAAGTAAAATAAGGAAAAGAAATGGGATAAACTTTTTAAAAAGCAATACTCAGTAACTGTAAGGGTAAAGTGCTAGAGAGCTAGGCTGCCTAGGTTCGTAGCCTAGTACCCTCCCGTGCTCATGTGTGTGCATGTGTGATCTTTGGTCTGCCATGTTGATTTCCCTGGGAAAGCTGGTCAGATCAGGTGAATATCCAGTTGCTTTGGTGGTTACATTTCTCAATCCATATTAGTAAAAATGCCTTCTCATTTACACATCAATCTCTTGTGATATGTAAATGAGAATGCATGTGGTCAGTAGAGACAGAGCCACTTTTGGAATATTGACAATACCAGGTTTCTAAGTCAAAAAAGTGGAAGGTCATTTACTGGTCTGTAAACAGCTCACCTACGTCCCCTAGGACATTTCTTCTTATTTTCTCTGGTGACATATTTTGGCACCACACACTTCCTTCTGAATTAAAAATAATTGTATTAGGCAGAGGGTTTAATTAATTCTTAGTATGTCCCATCTGACTTTGAAGGTGCCTAACAAAGACTTATATGTCTCTTTCTTTCCTTAAGGTTGCATTTATTTAGTTGGTAATGCTTTGTATTTAATTTCATATTTTGTTATACATTTTTAAAATTCAAAATAATTTATCTTCACTACAAATCATTGAAAATTATATCATAATGGAGGGAGGAACAGCAGCATGGAATAAAGTTATAGAATACCCAGTGGCTGTCTAACCCATCATATTGCCTCTTATTTGTACATCTATACAGTGGAACCTCGATAGTTGACTACCTCTCTACATTAAACCACCTTCCTAAGTTCACCTAATTTTCACAGACTGGACACGCACCAGTAGAGGAGGCCTAGCTCCTTATGTTGACCACCTCCATATGTTGACCAGTTTGTTATAGTCCCTTGGGTGGTCAACTTACAGGGGTTCTACTGTATTTCCTAACAGGTGTCTATGATAGCTCAGAAATCTCCAGGAAAAGATAAATGGCATAAAAGAGTTATCGATCACCTTTGACAAGATTCATTCCCACATTGAACTACCTTCTTATACAATAAGTTAGAAAAACCCTTCTTTATACGTAGTATAAAGTGGGGAAGTAAATCTCTCCCGCTGCCAGCCCTGTCATGATGGAGCAGCCGTACAGGCAGCAAGTCGCGCTGTGGTTTACAGCCAGCCCTTGAAGAGGTCAGACCCTGCCTTTTTCCATTATACCCAGGTGTAGCCACAAAACATATTCTAAATTCCGTCTTCATTTTCTTTCCTTACGGTGCAAATGAAATCTCTTCAGGAGAACTTTTCCGATAAAGGCTCCATACTACTTGTAATGTCTCTTTATTGTGTTTCAAGGGCCTGATCCTGAACTTGCAGGGCTCTGCAGAACTGGCAGCCCTTCACTGCAGCAGGCACCCCAGTGGGGCATCCGATTTTGCAAGAAAGGATTTTAGTACAAAAGGTTCTGCAGACACTGATTAGCTCAGCGTGGGCTCCGCCAGGCCAGTGAGATGAGAAGGTGCAGGCTGTTTTCACTTCAGAGGGAGTGAGAAAGTGAGGCTACTCCCGGGAAGGGAGCATCCTCAGAGTACAGCTTCCCAGCCCTGCAACGGTGAGAGGGTCCTGCATCACCAAGGCCTCTCCCGTGTGCAGAAGTGCTGACCAACCTAGATTCCGGGTTCTTTTGAAATGACAACCACTGTACAATCCAGACAGGTGGAATCAACCTCCCTCACCACCCACACACACTGAAAAGGAACAAGGAAGAGCAAAGAACAGTCTCTAATTCTTTGAGTTAATAAAACACCATTCTTTTCATTTCTTCTATTTACTAAGACAGAGAAGTATGCAACACCTTTCCAAAATGCTTCTTGCTAAAACTAGTTAAAATAAAAGAATAAATCCTAGTTTTCTGTGAAAGTCACTTGGATGTAATTCTTTAAGCCCCAAAATGGGAAGAAAAAGAACAAATAGTCTGAGGTGAGAGCTTCCCCCCAAAGTGAGCAAAAATGGAGCTGGAACACCTTGAAACAAACTTCACCTGCTTAATATTCTTCCAAACATCAAACTGGCTTGAGAGCTTCAGTTAAGTCTTTAAAACCCAAAATACACCAAAGGGGACTCATTAATTTATGTAAATTGCATTACAAAGTCTATTCTACTGCTTAGCGACAGAGTACCTAATGTTAATATTGTGGTTTCTAAAACGTAATTATCTTCTCAGTAGCTTAGAAGGAAATAAAAATACTAAAATTTATTAATTTATAGGAATATGTATCCTTCAATACTGTGGGGTATTTTACATGTCTCCCACCTCAGCCAAGCTTCACTCCCAGTTGTAAAAAGGCTGGTTTCCTGTGAGGTCATCAGCATCACTCAGCACAGCATCCTGTCTGTGTTCAAATTACAAGCAATTTAGTTGAGCTAGGAGGCCCTGGTGATGGCAACAGCAAGCAGACGCGTGTTTGATGAAGTCTGGCTTAGCCTTGTTGAATGTAAGCTGTATTCTCTGCTAATGACCTAATTTTTACCATGCAGTATTATCAGCACTTACGCTAAACCAGTAATTTTTCTGATTTTTTGTTCTGGTTTGTTTTTTTGGAGACAGACTGACTCTGTTGCCCTGGGCTGAGTGCCATGGCATCATAGCTCCCAGCCATCTCAAGCTCTTGGCCTCAGGTCATCCTCTTGCCTCAGCCACTTGAGTATCTACGACTACCGGTGCCTGCCATGACGCCTGTCTAGTTTTTCTATTTTTAGTATAGATGGGGTCTCACTCTTGCTCGGGCTGGTCTCCAACTCCTGAGCTCAAGCAATCCACCTGCCTTAGCCTCCCAGAGTAATAGGAATGCAGGTGTGAGCCAGCCCGCCCAGCCAATTTTTCTGATTTTGGCAAACCTTAATATTGTCATAGACTAAAAGAGTCTCCCCCACTTTGGGAAACACAATTAAACTAATCAAAGGTAGAGACTTTCTGTTTAAAAATTACCCAACTTTAAAGAGTTGAAACTGAAATATCATCTGAACGTGAAGTTCTGAAGGGTGGTTTCCTAGGCACGTGTCTTTATTCTATGTGGCCCTAGAGAGAATCAGTACTGGTGGGTCCTCTATTACAAACATTTTTAGAACTTGTTCATTTCTTTAAGGTGAGATCTTGCTATGTTGCCCAGACTGGCCTTGAATTCCTGGGTTCAAGCAATTCTCCTCCCTCACCCTCCTAAGTAGCTGGGATACAGGTGCATGCCACCATGCGGGGTGTAGCACTTGTAGTTCACGACAGAGAACTTGGTACAAGGTTCTGAGATGACTGATTCATGGCAGTGGCGGCCACAGCAACGATAACAATATTAATATTAACTATTTGGTTATCTACTCTGTATCAAACACATAATTTGTGTTATCTCACTCAATATCACAAGAACTCTGCAGGGTAGGTCCCAACTCCATTTAGTAGATGAGAAAAGTGAGTCTCAGAGAAATAGTAGGGGGCTTGCTACAGGTTCAGAACTGGAACCAGAGGTCTCCAGAAGCCTCTTTGCTGGACTCTTACATGATGTCTGAAAGCACCAGAACAAAGTTCCCTGAGCAAAACGTGGACAGATGTCATCCGTCCATTGGTCTTCTCAAGGATCTCTGCATTAAGCTTACAATTTAAAATTGAGAAGCATTTGAACCACTCAGCTACACTGGAGCAATATAAGAAGGGAAGCAGTGACAATCTTACCACCTTCAGGAGGCCAGTTTGCCTTTGAATGGAAGAGTCCCGTAGAGCACTGACACAAAGATCCCTAGTGCTGATTTAAATTATCTTTATTTTAATGTTTTAAAATAGGCATGAATGTAGAACTAGATATAACCACCTTCTTCTTAAAGCTCTTATAAAGTTATAAAGCAAAATGTTCAAATTAGATACCAATTATAAAACCAGCACAGTTCAAATTAGCACCTGCCCACACACTAACTGGGTACTGGCCTCTCTACACAGGATTGGTTGAATGTGGCTCACGCCTGCCATCCTGTCCTGAGAATACAGCTTTTCCTCTTTTTTTTTTGCATGAAAACAAAAGAGGAAAAGGTACTAAGAATCTTCTGTCTTCCCGTCCACACGTTTTACCGATCAAATTTTATCCTGTTCTTTTCTCCTAAGATAAAAGTAGTATTGCCACTTGGTTCCTTGAAACCTGGGCCAAGTGATTTGATTTCTTTCAGCCTCATTTTTCTTATTTTTAAAATAGCAAAAAATGAATAGGACCTACCTTCATTGGGTGGTTATGAGGATTAAATGAGCCAATAAATGTAAAAGATTTTATAATAATGTCTTATAATAACAAGTATAGTCAATGCTCAGTAATTGTTATATATTATTATAATTATAAATATAATTATGAAGAAAATATAAATATAGGAATTGAAAGACAGCTCAATACTCATTGGTTATAAGATGATTAAACCAATGATCTAGAATCTAATTACAGTCTATTAATATTGGGTAATTCAATTAAGTTGGGTAATTTTTAAACAAAGTCTCTACTTTTGATTAGTTTTATGGGATTCTATTAGTATATTGTATGTATATTGTAAACTCAACTGATAAAAAGTATTGAAAGAGATATTAAAAGAAACCAATAGTTAAGGTAAAATGAAGTGAACAAAACAATTATTATAAATGTGGGCAAAAAAAAAAAGAAAAAGAGAATAAAAATAAATGAAACAAAGAAGTGAAAAAATGCAGTTAACTTTAATCCAACCACACCAATAATTATATTAAGTATAAGTGATCTAAAATAAATTAAAAGTCAAAATTTTAATTTGTAAATTGATTAATTTTTTTAACCAATTAGCAAAATGGTTAAAAGAGCAACACTAAACCAATACCCTCTACAAGAAATTAATTTTAAACACAAAGCCATTATAGGAAATATTTAATGTACAAACACTAATCAAAAAAAGGTGAAGTGACTATATTAAAGTTTTGTTATCTTAGAAATAGCACATAAAAGTTTGGGCCTATATACAATATTATATTATAATATACAATATTATAATATAACATGTACAATATCTATGTCTATATTTTTTTATTATCTCCTTATTAAAGAACTCACAGATACCTGAGAAATAAGACTAGGAAATAAAACTGAATTAATCTTTTTTATATCTTACCTCATATGCTCAATAGCTACTTAATCAAATTTATTAACACCTTTTAATTTTATTTTTTGGAAGCATATATTATGTTGTTTATTTCCTTAGAGGGAATTCAGAAAAAAATAGAATAATAAGTGGGCAGGAATATTCGACAGAAAGTTATATATAAATCCTAATTAGCTAAAAACAGGTCTAAATTCTTATCACTGATTAAGGACATATTTCCCTATCAAATAATCAAATTCCAAAGATTTCATTTAGCTAGAAGAAGAAACTAAAATGGGATCCTATTTCCAGAATTCACCAGCAAGGGCTAGATCTTAATTTAAAAAAAAAAAAAAAGTAAACCAAAACAAAACAAAGATAGATTATCTAAACTAAGATTTTAGCAACTCAAGATGACTCTATTGTCATTTAAAAAAAATCATAAGTGCTAAAAAATCCTCCAAAACCAACAACAAAGAAAAATCAGCGTGGGAAAGCTGAAACATCTTGTCCCACAATAAAAATCTGGGCTGTATTTCTTTCTTGTAGGAGGAAATGAGAATTCCAACACTAGTGTTAAAATAGAGTAGGTGTAGATGAAGGAAAATATTTATCAACATGTAGTTAACACCACTGGGTTTTAAAGACAGAGATATAGATAATGTTTCAACAAGAACAGATGAAATACACTTTGCTAACGTAAAAGAAATGACCGGATTCAATCACTGAGACTGCCACTGATTCATCTTGGGCCTCAGTGTCTGCATCTGTAAAATGGGGACTAAGCCTTCTTAGGAGGGCTGGTAGGACTGCAAAGGTACAAAGGGATGGTCCTCCAGATAGCGGCACCTGTGTTCAGGAACCCCGAGACCTTGGCCAGAGGTGAATGATCCAGGAGTAGATATTCTCTCCCCCAGGCTGGGACAATCAGATCCTCCCTGATATTTAACATTTCACAAAGCCAACTTAACACATTCATTCATTTACAACCACTGAGTGCCTTCCAAAGGCACTGTCCTAGCCTCTGTTTGATAACCTCTTGGAGTTCACATTCTATTGGTGAATAAAGACAAGAAGCAAACAAATAAGAAAATATTAGATCTCACCAATGGGGAAAGTATAACAAAGGCGAAGTGATGAATGAGGAGCAGCTACTTCAGGTTGGGTGGTGAGAAAGGCCTCTCTGGGGAGGTGACAAGAAGGAGCCGATCACATAGAACATCTAAGGAAGATGGTGGCAAGAAGGGACAGAAAGGATACCAGTGTGCCCTGAAGCACAGACAACGGCGTGAGTTTGCGGAGATTTTGGATAAAGAGATCGAATCAGGTAGGGCCTTGGAGGCCCTGATAAGTGTTTAGAATTTATTATAAGTGCAACAGAGAACTATGGAAGGTTTTGTGTATAGATTAACATGACCCACCTTATATTCTTGAAAGATCACTTTGGCTTCTGAGTAGAGGGATGGGATTATGGGAGAACAAGGGTGGAAGCGAGGGGACCTTTTAGGAAATGACCACAGTGTCTAGTGAAGTAATTTTCAACCAGTGTGCTCTGAAATGTTTTATAGATCATTCATTAAATTATTTTTGAAAGAAGTTCAAAGCACAGTAAGTGTATTCTTTTTTGTTAAGCTTTTTTTGGATCAACATAATTTCAGGGTGCTGTGGAAGTTTAACTATAGGTTCAAGTGTGCCGTGAGATAAACAAGGTTGACAAACACTGGTCTGCAGGGATGGTGAGGAGACCAAGTCAGCGTGGGGCTGATGAGAAGAGGAATCTGGAGGTAAAACCCACAGGACTTGCTGTGAACGGTGTGGGACAGGGGAGAGTCAAAGACTACCACTGTGGTTGTGGCCTCAGGGACTGAGTATCCATAGTACAATTTCCTGAAATGAAGAAAATGGTGGGAAAAGCAGATTTATTGGGGGGAAATCTCAAAAGCTGTTTTGGCCAGGTTAAGTATGAATGCTGTATTAGACATCAGATGATGTGTTGGGTCCCATATCAGGAGATCAGCCTAGGTCGCACAAACAGTGATGCCCAGGTCACCAAAGTGGGCCCCTATTTCTGCCATCCTGTCATTTTTTTTGTTTGGATTTTGCTGGGTTTACATCGGATCCTCCTGCATCCTTTCAATAAATGACCTAATTTGCATAAGCTAGCTTTCTGGTCTCTACATTTTTTACTATTCAAAAGGACCTAAACAAATTCTCGGTGTTCACTACATTAGGAAACTAAGAAGTGATGTTTATCACTAACATGGCATCAACTGAAGCAGGGCATTGCTGGTGGGCACAGGAGGCACTGGCCACCCTCAGGACAATGGCTGTACTGTATTGAATAGTGGCCCTGAGGGGGCCACGCACTGTGCTAAGGGCTTTTACACATATCATGCAGTTTAGTCCTTACAACAACAACTCTGAGGTGCTGGCGACTCTATTCTACGGATGAGAAAAACTGAGGCTCAGAGACTTACATGAACTGCCTAGGGTCACAAAGATGGCAGGTGTTAGATCGGTGTTTCAAACCCAGGTCCGGCTCACTCCCCCGTGCGTCAGCTAACCACAGCCCACACTGTGGGACACAGGTTTTCCTTGCCACTCCTGGAGATGATTCAGTAAGGGCCTGACAGAAATTCATGATTCATATGGTGGTGGTGGAACGGAGACTGCAGCGACCTACTTTCTGGGCTCACTCTGCACAGCTGGCCCTCACACAATCTGCCACTGCCGAGCTCTAAGTCAAATGGGTAAGCTAAAAAGAATGTTCGAGCCTCTCTCTACCCCTTCTTTAGCTTAGTTGGTGTTCTTCATCAACACAGCAGCACCAACACAAAGTACGTATCTCCATGTTGGCCAAGCAGGAAGGCAGTCACTGCGATCTTGTAATTTAGGAGGACACCAGATAGCCTCAGCTGTTACCCATGTTACAGACTGGGAAACTGAGGTCTAAACAAAGATTGCTTTCCAGGATGGCAGGGCTAATTAGTAAAGAGCTAACATTTGAAGGCCAGGTTTCTTAAGTCTAATTCAATAATTTCTAATCTCATCATGGTGCTACCTTCTACTCAACAATGAGGACTTGGATGCTTTGCTCGTGGGGTGCAACATCAACTTTATGTTTTCAATCTTACCCCTTCTTAATTTATTTTCACTGAAGTACAGCATGTGGTATATACATAAAATGTACAGGCTTGAGTGGACAGCTCAATAAATTTTTATAGTACAACCACCATCAGTGTAACCACCACCCAATGTCAAATGTGTAAGGCACGTTTGAAGGCTCCCTTTCTCCCTTTCTGGTTCATAATCACTGCCTCCAACCCCCAGGGTGGTCACTATCCTGATTCTGTTACCACAGATTATAAATGAACTAATAATTATGTCTTTTTAAAAGATCTTCTTTCACGCCACATGACACATGTACACCATCCACACTGCATGTAGCCGCTTGCTCTTTATGTGGTGACCATACCTATACTTACCCCCTACTCTGCTGGTATGGACATCTGGGTATTTTCCACTTTGGTGTCATTATGAATAAGGCTGCTATAAACATTTTTGTGCATACCTTCTGGTGGAAATATATATTCATTTGTCTTGAGAATTAGATTGTTGGATCAGAGGATAGACATATATTTAGTTCTAGGAGACAGTGCAGACACTTTCACAAAGTGTTTGCAATAATTTGCCCTCCCACTGGCATTGTATAAGAGTTCTACTTGTTACACATTCTTGCCAACCCTTGGCGCTGACTGTCTTTTTGCTTTTAGCCACTCTGCTGGCTGTATAATGGTGTCTCATTATGGTTTTAATTTGCATTTCCCTGATGACTAATGGTTCTTGACATTTGAATATCTTACTTTTTCTTTTCTTTCTTTTTTTTTTTGAAATGTCTGTTCGAGCATTTTGCTCATTTTTAATTAGCTTGTTTGTCTTTCTCTTACTGATTTTTATAATTTCTTTATACATCGGGGAAACCAGTCCTTTGTTAGGTTTATGTATTGTGAATATCTTCTCCCAGTCTGTGGCTTTCCTTTTATTCTCTGAGTGGTGCCTTTGGATAATCAGGATTTCTTAATTTTTTATGAAGTCCAATATAGCCATCTTTCTACATTGGGTAGGGCTTTTTGTGTCTTGTTTAAGAAATCTTTGCTTTCTTCAAATCTTGTCTCTTTAAAATTAGAGAGCTCAGAAGGTATTTAGAAATTGTTTGTTTATGTGACAGGAAAATACTGACAATTAAGAACAAGAATACGTCTGTCAAATAAAGACGCTGAGAGATAGGAAGGGAAGAAGCACAGTGCTACTGAAGCAGATGAGAATGTCTGGGCTGCCCTGGTGGTTTTAGAGGGTGCAGATGAGGGGAAAGTATGCAGCAATCAAGGATCCATAATTGGGTTGGTGGGGGGAATTTCTTGAGAGAAAATAACAGTAAGAACCATCAAACAAGTATAACCTATATCAAGCCCGTGCTCTTGATAAAGACCTCATCGAGCAATTGTTACCATATATCGACCAAGTTGCACAAATGATAGGTGTGCAAACAACCTTATACCTTTCCTGGAACATGGTGGGACGCATATAAGTGGGAAATGGCCAGAAGTATCAGGTGTTTATTTTGGAGACTTGAGTGTGTCACTTCACAGCCTCTCGGCCCCACTCGTCTTGTAGACTAGCCACTGCTCCAGTAACCACTTCCCTTCTGGGCTGCTCTCCATGCTGTGTGCAGTTTGCAACCTGAGGGCCTCTCTTGACCTCGAGACTGCCTCTTCCCATCCCAGGCGCCCCTGCTGACACCTAGCAGGCACCCCAAGAAGCTGCTTAGTAGTCACACCTGCACAGTCCAGGGAGTTCACGGTCTGTGCAAGAAGTTTTGATCTGTGGTGGTTGGGAGCCAGGAAGTTTCTCTTTTCTTTTTTTTGAGATGAGTCTCACTCTGTCACCCTGGGTAGAGTGCTGTTATGTCATCATAGCTCACCACAACCTCAAACTCTTGAGCTCAAGTGATCCTCTTGCCTCAGCCTCTTGAGTAGCTGGAACTATAGGCACCTGCCAAAACACCTGGCTGGTTTTACAATTTTTAGTAGAGACGGGGTCTCACTCTGGCACGGGCTGGTCTTGAACTTCTGAGCTCAAGCAATCCACCTGTTTTAGCCTCCCAGAGTACTAGGATTACAAGCAGGAGCCACCGTGCCTGGCCACCAGTGGATTCTTTACACTGTGTCAGCTCCTCAGGCTTTCCAGGGAATCCAGCAACTGTCATCCTTATGGGGGCCTGCTCCATCACCTGTCTTTGTGCAGGGTCCCCCTCTGCCCGTGCTTCACTCCACTGGGCCCCCACTCCTGCCTTTTGGCTCCCTGTCACTATGAAAGAATTTGCATTTGGGTTTTTGTTTCAGACTCTGCTTTCTGGAGAACACAGGCTGAGATGACACTGAATATGACTTCTGCTTGATTGATTTTCATTTCATCAGGTTTCAAATGTGGGTCAATGTTACACTTGTACAATGTCAAAGGAAGACTCATACCTTTTGAATGGACTGTATCACTATGAATTAAATTTGACCAATCAGCTGCATGGAGAACTTACATTCTCCTTAGACAATTCTTGAAGGGGAACTTGAGACCAGGACCAAAATGTATGTCGGTTCATGAGCTAATCAAGGCATTTGATTAGTTTAATTTAGTTAAACTTAGTTAAACTTAGTTATTAGTTTAACTCAGTTAAACTAATTCAATATGTGAAAAATACAGGGTGCCCCAAAGGTCACCAACATAGGAAAAATTACTAAACTTGTTTTATATTATATTTTACATGTTTAACATTTTTTTATATTTAAATATCAACACGTAAATATTTTATAAGTATTTTAGAAAATCGTGTAATAAATATTTTGTAAATAAAGGTACTTTTAGCTACAATTTCCCATTTTCCCTGTGTATGGACATATGGTGACCTTTGAGACACCTTGTATACTCAGAAGCTGCCTGTCCTGGAAATGTGGGCATGTCACTGGCTTGCATAATCGGGACAGAGTCCTGTTCCCAGCTGGAGGCCTTTGGGTCGTGATGACCACTTTGTGTGCCTGGCGCCACTCCAGGTGAGCCGAGGCGCTCCGTGTGTGTTTCCGGGGTGGTCCCGAGTGTCTTCAGGGGCACAACCAGATGCAGTAACGGAAGGGACTGTGGACGCAGCCAGTGTGCTACGGAGCAGAGCTGCGTGTGCAGAAGACCACTGATGAAAGGGGACGGCGAGAAGCAGGCAGCACGACAGCCACCGTGTGGCATCTGAGGGGCTGTGTGGCCCTGAGACAGATTCGTTTCTATGCCAAAGAGCCAAATGATGACAGTTGTCAGCAGCGGGCTCCAGCGAAATCACCCCGTCACAGGACCGCTGGGTGCATTTCTCCTCCAGGGTCCCAGCTCCTTCCACGACAGCATGTGATCCTGAGTGGACGAGGCCCACTGACACTTTCAGACCAATTCTGTCATGTGATACAGTGCAGTGTTCCTCAGACCCCAGAGGATCACACCACGTAATTCTTCCGAATAACCGTACTTGGTCCAGAGTTCTCCTAGCACTCCGAGTATTTAAAGGCTACGAGGCAGCATGGAAAAGGGCACGGGGAGGGTTCGAGGGAGATGAGGAGGAATATGGTGATGGCGACATTTCCGTAGCATTTTGAAGGCTGGCTCCCTAGCACACAGCCTACTGGTATCCCGTTTTATTTCAGCTGCTCTCACATTTATCACTTTCTGGTTGACATGACAGTCTTCTCACTACAGTGTGAGCTCTATTTTGGATTTCTCAGGACACAGCACAGTGCCTCATTCACAATGGGAACGCTGTCAACATTTCCGGAAGGCTTCTGAAGTCTTTGCTCAAATGCCGCCTTCTCGGTGGGCCTACCCTGGCCACCCTGTCAAAAATCCCAACTTCTGCCCCTATCATAAGCCCATCATCTTGCTTCTTATTCTAGCACATAACATTCCGAGCATACTGTATAATGAGTTTATTTATTATTTTGCCTATCATCTCTCTCCTCCCCCTAGAATATTCTGTGGCAAGCATTTCTGACTGTTTCATTTGCTGATCTGTCCTATTTGGAATAGAACCTGGGGTATAACAGCACTCAGTAAATACTTATTGAATAAAGAACTTCCATCCCCCATTGGCCATTTCTGTTTCTAAAACCCACAAGAGCTAGCTTGTGTCTACCCTTATGGTTTCAAATCCTCAGAAACAGTATTTACAGAAACAGTATTTTTCATTTATTGATGAAGTATTTACTAAGCACTACAGTAGGCCCTGTGCTGGGGACTGGGGTAAAAAACATGAAGCAGGCAGAGGGTAGTCTGCAAAGAGTGTAGGGTTAGTGGGAGACAGTTATAATCATGAGCTGCTATAATATCAGGTAGTAAGGACGTCAGAGGCCAACACAGGCATCCAGGAGACACGCAGGAGGGCACAAGTGCCTCAAAGACCAGCTTGGCCTCTTGTAGAAATCAAAGCTCTGGGAGCTGAGGCTTCCAGGCTGAGCAGAGGCTAGCTGGGGAGTGCGTGAGAGGCCAAGGTGAGGGACAAGGGGGGTCATCATGGTGGTTGAGGAAAATGAACCTCAAAGCTCAAATGCCTGTATCTCAAAGGTGATGGGATTGCTTATTGTTGTCGTTCATTTATTCATACATTCAGCACACTTTTTGTGTGTTCCTATTCTGTGACTTGGGAATTCAGCAAGAAACAAAACGGACAAAATTTTCTGCCTTTGAGTAACTTGCATTCTGGTGAGAGGAGAGAGGTAATAAATAAAATAGATAAATGGCTTAGATATAGCAAATGAGTGCTATGGATAAAAATAGAGCAAGCACCTCTTTATTGGAAATCTTCCTGAAGAAGGTAGTGGCCTGCCTCTGGTTTTAGAGGCTCTGTTAAAGCAAGCTGGAAGAAGGAAAGGAGCTTTCATGTATTCCCGCAGTAATTATAATTGGAATTACACTTTCTACTGAACCCTATGAAAGCCCTAGAGTAATTATCCAGCAAATAAACAAATGCTGGGACCCTCAGTAGCAGGCGTCACATAAGGATGATGTGGGGGTCCCAGGGCCTGATCACTGGCCTGGGACCCCAGCTCTCTACCTGTTGGCTGTCTGACTCGGGCAGTGCCTTCATGCCACAGAGCCTCAATTTTCCCAACCGTGAAATAGGGACAATGATAATGGCCCTTACTGGATCTGGGAGTGAGGAGATTTAATAGGATGGAGTAGAGAGCACACAGGGCAGGGCCTGGCAAGGAGAACACACTCAACGTGTGTTAGATGCTATTAGGGCAGCCAAATAGGAATCTGTAACTGGTTGTGATCAATTAGTTGTAAACACCACTGCACTCGGACCAGTCAGGGGCAGCCAAATAGGGCCTTGCACATGTAAATTATTAGGGGCCAGGTGGGGTGGTTCACACCTATAATCCTAGCACTCTGGAAGGCTGAGGTGGGTGGATTGTCTGAGCTCAGGAGTTTGAGACCAGCCGGAGCAAGAGAGAGACCCCTATTTCTAAAAATATAGCCAGGTGTTGTGGCGGGTGCCTATAGTCCTGGTTACTTGGGAGGCTGAGGCAACAGGATCGCTTGAGCCCAAGAGTTTGAGGTTGCTGTGTGCTGTGATGCTATGGCACTCTACCGAGGGCATCAAAATGACACTCTGCCTCAAAAAAATAAAAATAAAAAAGATCCTTCACCAGTAGCCCTAAAGAGCACAGACTCTTATCTTAGGCAAATTGGCCTAGTCTGTAGACCAAAATGTGAGGAAACATTTGATTAGAGGGAGGTGGGAGGTGAATAAGGCTGCGTGGGGTCAGGGTTGCTGTTTGAATATAGTCTAGGGTGGAAGGAGACCGCAGTGTGTAAGCACGGCACTGCTGGATGAGGTGAGAGAGGGAAGAATGGCTGGATGATCATACGAAATACAGTGAAAATTGGACAGAAGTACCGGATGAGATGCGGGACCTTGCGACTACATCATAGAAAAATCTGGAGAAACCTCACGTTCAGTCTAGAGAAGATTTGGGAGTAAGGTGAGGGCTAAATAGCTGTCTTCCAAGAACAAAAGTATTTTTCCAGCAAAGACTGGGTGGACTTGCTCTGTTTGCTTACATATTGCAGTGCTACTGGCACAATAGGTTGAAGTTACAGGGTTTCAGGAAAAAAGGAATAATCATGGAAATGGTCTCAGTAAGGAGTGAGGGCTCCATCTCTGGGGGAAGGAGGTTCAAGAAGAAGCTGGAATACTGGAGAGGAGATGGTTACATCAAGTGGGGGGCCTGTAGTTGTCTCTAAAGCCCTCTCCAACTCTGAAATTCTGACTTGAAACCACAACTAAGGAGGCCAGATAAAATAGGAAGCCCTGAGGGCTCCAAACTTAGAAATAATTGGAGTGACATCCAAAGTGACCAATAGAAAAGAGGTGGGGGCAAGCCTGCTGTTCAGGAGAAGTTTACAGAAACTAAACCAGGAGATGATGATAATACAGACACAAAGACTGCCAATTAATTTACTTAATTCTCACCATAATGCTGGGAGTTCAATGTTACCCTCATTGGTATTTTATAATAAAGCAAAAAGAGGCCTAGAGAGCTTGAGTCCTGCCTATGCATTTCGCTACCAAGGGCCAACCTTAAAACAATTCAAGTTGGGAGTAGGGGGGAGAATAGACCTGTAACTTGGGCCCAGTTTTCTGACTTTTAGACCAGCATTGTTTCAGATCGCCCTATGTAATTTTATGTAATATTAAGAAAGAGATAAAAATGGAGACATGGTTATTTAATGAATTGTAACAGCTTCCTTTACCAATTTACTCACTCCCATTTTCTCCTTTCTCCTTTATTTTATTTAGGCTGGATGCCTGGGGCACCACAATCTTTCTAAATTATGGCCCTTAAAACTTTGGTGATTGCCCCATGGTTCACTGAATTGCAAATGCTTTGGTTGATGCTCCAGTTCTTCATAGCATGACCTGTTCTTACTCTACAACATTATCTCCTGTTACTCCCTGTGGATACCTGAGTGCCCAGAGCAGGTCCAGTGTAGGACAATGGGGAGTAGTGGGGATTGGAGAGCAACTTACTCTATTGAAAGGGAACACCCAGCTTGCGTTGAGCCAACTGTAGCTCAACATTTTAAGAGAGGCTGGGATATAGATTTTAATTAAAATCTCTCTAATATTTAAAGACTAGCAAGGAATTCAATTTAATAAACAATAATGTACAGGACAAATAACCTCAATGTATGAAATCTATGAATCTAGCTTACAGATGCCCATTTTTGCAACTTCCAATCTAAAAGGATTAGCTCTTAGATGAAGCTAGTCTCCCCTGCCCAACTTTGGGGGAATGAAGGAGCCTCATATTACTGAAATTGTACCTCTGGTATGTGCTTATACTATTCAGCCCCGATCAACTGTAAGATTTTGAGGTAAGGAGTCTCCTACCCTTTGGGAGTCACGTGGTGGTGCTCCGCTCACATCAGGTTCCTCAAAACGGTTTTTGAATTAGGAAAGGACCCAACAAGATTTGCTTCTGCTTAAATATGAAGTTAGTAAAAGGAGTTGATTAGTAAAGATGGTTTCAGATCCCAAGCCTGGGTAATGAAAATAATTG
>CAUYRH010140390.1:0-11546 GCA_963574655.1 Perodicticus potto
TTTTAAACTAATATTTCAGTATTTTGTCTGAAAAGAAAACACCAGTATATGTGTACATATGTATTATATAAACTTAATCTTTTAATACTGTTTATTTTTAGCCCATTGTTTAAAAAATAAAAGTTAAAAAATTGCAACTAACTGCTTAAAAGTAAAGTTTGGCCATTGCTTGAAGAAACTTTTTTTTCCTTCTCTGTGCTGCCAGCTGTAACACTTCTTCTGGGTTGCTTGCATTCAATTCTGTCTGGCCAATGGCTTTGATCTTCAAAAACAAAAAAGTGATGTTATTAGATCTGGTCAAAAATTAAATCTTGCTGGTATATATAACTTAACAATGATAGTTTTAATGATTAACTGAACCTCTAACTGTAAAACCCAAGAGTTGTTAAAAATAATTAAGATCAATTAGAGCCACTCTTAAGAAAAAGACTGATTACTATAGCATAATTTGTGGAATTATCTGTTATCATTTTATTACAAGTAAACTTCTTTGAAAATATCAGTAAGTAAACTCCACACAGTAATTTGACACATGACACCTTTTTTAGAGTACAAAACTAACTAGATGCTCAGCATTATAATAGCATCATATAATGGCTGAACTTTTCATAGGAAAAAAAACCCCAAAACTTACTAAATATACATAGTAGTTTTCTTCTATGGTGTATTTAATGAAAATATAGTTTAGATTATACTTTTAGATTAAAAAGAAATTAGAATTTCTTTAAGCAAAACTATTCCGACATGGAGCTTGAAAGGAGATAAGACTATTCAGAAATGATTGCCATTCCAGGAAATTAGGTAATTGGAGAAACTGCTGGATGCCCTTTCAGTATGAAGGAATGCATGTGACAAAGGCTTGTCATGGGGTCTAACTAGAGTTGTTACAAAGAAGACATCCCAAAGAGTGAGACAGAAATAATATATACCCCATGTAGGTACTAGTCAAAATCATGAGTAGATCAGATTACCTAGGAAGAATGTAAGGTGATCAGAAAATAACCCAAGGACTAACTTTTTGGGAAAACAAAGGGAAATACCAGGACTTTTAAGAAGGAAGGAGATATAGAAAAAAGGTATCCACTGGGTTTGGCATGCAGTGGCTCATACCTGTAATCCTAGCACTCTGGGAGGCTGAAGTGGGAGAATCACTTGAGTCCAGGAGTTTGAGATGAGCCTGAGCAAACTGAGACCTTGTCTCTACTAAAAATAAAAAAATTTGCTGGGCATGATGGTGGGTGTCTACAGTCCCAACTACTTGGGAAGCTGAGGCAGGAAGATTGTTTGAACCCACGAGTTGGAGGTTGCTATGAGTGAGGTTGATGCCACAGCACTCTAGGCTGGGCAACAGAGTAAGGCTCTGTCTCAAAAAAAAAAAAAAATTGGTAATGACAGAAGTCAAATTGCACTGAGCTGAAGAACGTCAAAAAAACTAGGCAGAGAGGAGTGAGAAGTGGCAACATCTATAAGGACAGGCCCATCAGTCTTTTTTTTCCTGGTGTATGCCAAGCATACAAAAGGCACTGAAGTTACTGAGAATGGAAAAGACAAAGGACAGGAGGCTTAACAGGTGAAAAGTCTAAAACAGGGAAGATGGAACTGGGGCTGACAGACTGGGGAAAAAAACTGGTCACAAACCCAAACATGTCATCGATCACCAGAAGCCAGGAAGTCAAGAGGGATAGGTAACTGACAAAGAGTGGATTGCAGGATAAGATCTTATGAAGAACAACTTAGGCTGACCCTGACTAAAACAATGGTGGCTTTAGATTTAGAAATAGCAAAGCTGGAAAAATTTCAATGTTGCCTTTCAGCCCCAGGTAAATTAAAATGAGAATGAGTACATCCTCAATTTAAGTGGAAATGGCTATTACGTTTTTGTTTTTTCTTTATAAAAAGGTGCTGCTATTAGTGTTTAAACAATGGACAATTTAGTCCAAGTACAAAGCTTTAAAAGACACATAATAAAGAGCAGATACTTTCATTAACATGAGTGAAAAAGCAAAGAAGATATCTCTGATCATACTAAGGAAACAAAAGTTAGGCAAGTAAAAATGGCCATAAAATTGAAAATGTTTTGACCTCTAAGTGAAATTTAAATAAATAATCCATCTATTAAGGAACTACTGATCACCTTCGATGTACCGGGCAACATTCTAGGAACAAACTATGACAAAGCCAAGATGTACCCTCAAAGGGAAATAGATAATAAAAAAGTAAATATATAGTATATTACATGTTGCTAAGTATTATGTAGAAAAATCTAAGGGAAATGAAAATAACACTGGAGGGAAAAGGGTCAGAAATTGTTATTTTATAAGACAATCAAGAAAAGAAGACCACAAAGGAGGTGACAACTAAGGAGAGACCTGAGGGAAGCTGATGCACCTTGAAGAGAAAATGTCAAACGTCCTTCGATGGATGTTGGCAGTACATTCAAAGAATAGTAGGGGTACTGATATAGCAGAGGTTAGCAAAGGGGAAGTCAGATGGGTAGGTCAAGCTGTCTGCAGCCTGTAGGTTATCATAAGGACTGTGTGTGAGATGAGAAACCATGTGAAGGTTTGGAGCAAACAAATAACACGACCTAATATTTTAAAATAAAATATACTGAAATGAAACAGCTCATATTATCAAAAAACAATCTTTTAAAAAGTAAACACAGATAACCAAATTCTGGTTGTAACTAGGCATGCATAATCTTTTTTTGTTGCTGGTTCAACTTTAATATTACAGAAACTAAGTATATTCTAGAAACCAAAGGAAGGCAATAGGTAACTTACTGCAATTTGTCTTTTGTCAGTTTCTCCTCTTTTATGATGAAGATCTAAATGAATCAGTTAAGAAAAGTAAATCTGATAGTATTAAATATCATGAGAGAATCATCTGTTTTTCAGTTTTGATTTGGAAAACACACGATATTAATACTTCCTTAATTTAGAGAAGTGAACTATTCTAACATTACACACATTGATAGAAGGATACAAGTCAAGTATTCCAAAATGGTAACATCCCATATGTAGTCATAGTAGGAGTCCATAGCATCATGACTGAAAAAGAATTCAGTTAACTTCTTCACTCTTAAGCAAAAAACTTCAACCTTATTCTACTTTAAAAATCATTCATACCTGTTTTGTTCCTGTAGTGATTTAAAGGCTGTCTTGTAGTCAATTTCTCTGAGGAACTGACATAAAATTGCCACCTACACAAACAAAGATTTGACAATGGTTTCATGTAATGACAACTGGCTTAGTTCTTTTTTTTTGAGACAGAGTCGCCCTTGGTAAAGTGCCATGGTGTCACGGCTCACAGCAACCTCAAACTCTTGGGCTTAAGCAATTCTCTTGCCTCAGCCTCCCAAGTAGCTGGGAGTACACGCACCCACCACAACGTCCGGCTATTTTTTGTTGTAGATGGCATTGTTGTTTAGCTGGCCTGGGCCAGGTTCAAACCTGCTATCCTTGGTTTATGTGGCTGGCACTGTAACCACTTCATTGAGCTGACAACTGGCTTAATTTTAAAAGAGTAATCTTTAATTCTTACATGAAGAATGTATTCTTTAAGAAGCCATGCAGATCACGCTAAGTCTGTCAGCTCATATTTATGGATTCCATCCCATTTTAATTTCAAAGACCTTTACACAAATGTCTTTTTTTTTTTTTTGTAGAGACAGAGTTTCACTTTATCGCCCACCATAGAGTGCCGTGGCATCACACAGCTCACAGCAACCTCCAACTCCTGGGCCTAGGCAATTCCCTTGCCTAAGCCTCCCGAATAGCTGGGACTACAGGCACCCGCCACAACGCCCAGCTATTTTTTTTTTGTTGTAGTTTGGCCGGGGCCGGGTTTGAACCCGCCACCCTCGGTATATGGGGCCAGCGCCCTACCCACTGAGCCACAGGCGCCGCCCCACAAATGTCTTTTTTGACCAATAATTTCTTCATTGGTGACCCACACCACAAATTTTTAGAGCTTTGTTTATTTGAAAGAGAAACTGAAAAAAAGTCAGTTTAGAAAACTAAAGGGGGGATCGGCGCCTGTGGCTCAGCGGGCTAAGGCGCCAGCCACGTACACTTGAGCTGGTGGGTTCGAATCCAGCCCGGGCCCACCAAACAACAATGACAGCTGCAACCAAAAAATGGCTGGGCGTTGTGGCGGGCGCCTGTAGTCCCAGCTACTTGGGAGGCAGAGGCAGGAGACTAGCTTGAGCCCAGGAATTGGAGGTTGCTGTGAGCTGTGATGCCATTGCACTCTATCCAGGGTGACAGCTTGAGGCTCTGTCTCAAAAAAAAAAAACTAAAGGGGATGGAAAAGTGCTAAGCAAAAGTGTCATGATATTCAAGGACGTATAGAACATGCAATTAACCCTTTCATAGCTAGCAAGTATTGAAGCTCATTTTGGCAAAATTTAGGTTGCCAGTAAGCTTAACACAGAAAAATATCTATTTCAATTGGATCATAAAATTCATCTCTTTAAAGAATTTTTTTTTGTAGTTGTTTTTGGCCAGGGCTGGGTTTGAACCCGCTACCTCCGGCATATGGGGCCAGCGCCCTACTCCTTTAAGCCATAGGTACCACCCACTTTAAAGAATTTTTAAAGCTGTGCGTGGTGGGCTCACACCTGTAATCCTAGCACTCAGGGAGGCCGAGGCAGGTGGATTGCCTCAGCTCCGGGAGTTTGAGATCAGCCTGAGTAATCTCTAAAAACAGCCAGGTGTTGTGGTTGGCACCTATATAGTCGCAGCCTGGGGAGGCTGAAGCAAGAAAATTGCTTGAGCCCAAGAGTTTGAGGTTGCTGTGAGCTATGTACCATGGCACTCAACCTAAGGCAACAAAGTAAGACTTTGTCTCTATGTATATATCCATGTATATATAAAACCTATTTTTAATATTTATTGATAATTCACATACTTAAAAGTGAACCTTTATACACAATCCAATGGTTTTCAGTATTATTCACAAAGTCATACAGCCATTACCATATCTAATTCCAAAACATTTTCAATACACCCCCAAAAAACCCATACCCATAAATTTAAATAATTTTGATATGGAATATAAAAATAATCTTAAGTATACATGAAAATAAACCAACATCATGATATAAACTAACCTGTGTGTGGCAATTCAGCAAAGAACAACATTTTATCATTCGTTTTATTACCTACAAAGACAAGATTCTAATTATTTTCAAAAAACCAGTTAACACTAATTATAAGAAATGAACTACTCTAGTATAGGATATCCAGAAAGAGGGAAGCTGTGTGTGTGTGGGGGGGGGGCCGGGGGCAGGGGGTATATGGGAACTCTTTGCTTTCTACTAAATTTTGCTGTGAACCTAAAAATGCTATAAAACATAAAATTTTTTTTAAAACTTAATTTAAATCTTACTTCAAGGGCCATTTATTGTGAATATTAAATTAAGTGCCATCTCTTACCATTATGTACTGGTAGCCTAAATCAGAGAAAATAATAATGTATGTCAAAAGAAAACGGACAAAATTTGGTGTCCGTGTCCAAATTTGGCCATATGGAGGGGGATGAAAGGGTGGAAGTAGGTCAAAGGGCACAAATTTGCAATTAGATAGAATTAGTCTATAGCTCTAATATACAGCGTGGGGACTACAGTTAATAATACTGTGTTATATACTACAAATCTGCTGTGAGAGTAGATTTTAGGTGCTCTTATCACCACAAAAGGGAAATAAGGTGATGGAAGTGTTTGACTATAATAATTTCACTATGTATAATGTCTATCAAAACATCATTTTGTATGTCATAAGTATATGCCCCTCCCCGAAAAAAAGACCAGGAAAAAAGAATGGAGATTTACAAGATAAAATAAATCCATGTGATTTGAGAGCTAAATAGATATTGGTGGGGCAAAGAGCCAAGAATAATGCTCAGGATTTGAGCTTTGATAACTTAAATGGTTAAGTGTACGTATTTTAGAATATTGAGGGGTGGTTTTCTTTTTCTTGTTTTGGAGGGGCAGATGAGTTTATTAGGAGTATTAGAAGTTTATTACCTTATGGTAAAGTAAGATACTGAAATCAGCTTTAGATATAGAGTTTGAAGTGTTTGGGGGAGATCAGTGAAAATATACGTTGAAAGTACAGGCAACAATCTGGTCTACAACCATGAACTTGGGAACTTGGGCATTACTGTCACATAAATGGAAATGGGTAAGTTAAGCTAAAATGGGGCCCTGGAAGAACATGTGCAGGTAAGAAGCAAGCCCACAAGAGCAATTTACCTGGTCTGTATAAACATCAGGGGGGACAGCCTTATTAAAGAAATCAGAACACACAGCTCCTGCCTGGAGGTAATAGTGGAGAGCTGCCGAATACTGATTTGTTGCTAAAGTGGAAAACACAGAGATAAACAAGTACCTATTAGATATAACAGTTGGAAAAACAGGGTCTCTTTTATGAAGAGTCAGGTATGACTTCATGTGTTGACTAAAGCAAATTCAAACCATAAATGCAGGTAATAATAAAATTCCGTATTTATTCAGGACCACACTGAGAAAAACTGTCCTTATTTTTTTTAGCCACATTAAAAAAGTGATATGATAGCTTATGCCTCCTAAAACTGACTAACCAAACATCAAGCTCAGATTTCTCACAAAATTTACTAGTTATAGAATTTAGCATTTGGAGGTATTTATTTCTCAAATGTCAAAACTAGAAATATATCCTAATTTTCTGAGGTAGTTCAAAATCAGTGTATCTATTCTGTAATAGATGTTAAGGACTTGATAAATTCTTTGGAGGTGCAGGGGTGAAAATAAGCATTAAAATTTGCCTTTGTGGTTGGGTGCAGTGGCTCACACCCGTAATCCTATCACTCTAGGCCCAGGTGGCCAGATCGCTTGAGTTCGGGAGTTCAAGACTAGCCTGAGCAAGAGTGAGACCCAAGTCTCTACTAAAAATGAAAAACTGAGGTAACAGGATCACTTGAGCCCAAGAGTTTGGGGCTGCTGTGAGCTACCACGCCACGGCACTTTACTGAGAGCCAAAAAGTGAAACTCTGTCTCAAAAAAAAAAAAAAAAATTGCCATTTGCTTCAAAATAATCTGGAGGAGAACAGAATGATTTAGGTAAGGGTACAGATGAAACAAGACTGGCTGTGAGTTAATTACTGTTAAAGCTAGGTGACAGGGGGCCTTACATGGCCTCTTTTGTGAAGAGTCAGGTATAACTTCATGAACTGACCAAGGCAAATTCAAACCACAGATATAGGGATACAATTTTATACTTATTTAGGATAATACTAAATATTAGTATAAAGTATTAGTATAATAAGTACAACATTCCTTTTACCTTTATTGAAGCTTCCCTTTAAAAAAAAAAATCAACTCCTAAAAAACTGATCCTAAAATGATACCAATCAGATATCTTATTTGATCTGTACAGTAACAGAAATATTGAAAATTTCGTATCAAGTTGGGGAATCCTGTCACACATAACCAAGGGCGGGGGAGTGGATTAGGAGTTTATCTCCAAGAATACAAGTAATTATCAGGAGAATCTGAACAGATTTTAAAATCTTTAAATAGGAATTTTGCAAACAAAACTTCATTCTCATTACCAAAGAATGTTTTACCAATTTATTAGATGAACAATTATTCACTACTTTAAAAAAACAAAGTGGCCAACATAAAATTAAAAGCATCTGAAACAAAGGTTCTATACCAACAAATGCATAAAGAATTATAGTTTACTGCCTTAATTTTACTAAGGAAGGAGAGCAAATCTCAAGGGCAAAACTTTTTAAAGTTTACTGGAGTACTATAATAAAATGTGTTATATATTCACTTTTAAAAGTTTTATGAAAACAAAATACAAAGACACCATACATCTTACTTACCAAAATAAATGTCTGCCTGAATAATTAACCAGGAATGATTGTTTGGATTTATACTTAGCGTATACCGAACTAGCTCTTTCACTGTGATTGCCACAGCTTCAAAATCCACAGACTGGAGGCTAAAGGAAAGACATTTAACATTAATCTATTTTATAAGTCAACTTTAAATTCCATATGTATATATGTTAAAAACAAAAGACTCAGCCAAAATTTAGGTGATAATTAGGAATAAATATGTAAGAACTATCAAAAACAACTAAGTCTGAGAAGGTACAATAAGCCAAGTTTTTTTAAGGGGTAAAAACAACCTGATTTTGGCTCAGCGCCTGTGGCTCAATGGGCTAAGGCGCCAGCCATGTACACCTGAGCTGGCGGGTTCGAATCCAGCCCGGGCCCGCCAAACAACAGTGACGGCTGCAACCAAAAAATGGCCGGGAGTTGTGGTGGGCACCTGTAGTCCCAGCTACTTGGGAGGCAGAGGCAAGAGACTTGCTTGAGCCCAGGAATTGGAGGTTGCTATGAGTTGTGATGCCACGGCACTCTATCCAGGGTGACAGCTTGAGGCTCAAAAAAAACCTGATTTTTGTTTCCTTCATTACAAAATACTAAAGGTAGACCAGATCCCACCAAAAAAAGTATCTTAACATCTTTTATAAATGGTTAGAGTATATAAAATATTAAGATAAAATACTTTATTTCTGCTTTTAGCACAATTTACAGGTAACAAAAAAGAAACGCAAAAGATTTCCCCAAATGATTTTTAAGTTCTGTGTTCTAGAAGAAACCACAAAAAACAAGGGCTCAAACACTAACAATGCTGCTATGAGGTAGTAAATCTATCATCTAGCTTCTTGTAAGAGTAACTGACTCCCATTATCTGTTTACCTACGCACTAGTATCTTTTCTTCTTCGAAGATGCCACATCAGAGGAATAAAATAAAACCTGGACCTGCCCTTTAAAAACAAAGCAAGAAGACTGGGAGGGAGGACAGGAAGAAAAACTTTTATGAGGAATCAAGTGTGTAGAAAGGGAAAAATGTAAATGGTTTCTTCTTCCAGAAAATGAACGTTTTTTCCTTCCCTAAAAAAATTCCTCCATCATCTTATTGTGATTCTCACATGATAAATGAAAGCAAAGGGAATATTTCCTTTTTTTCTAGACAGAGTCTCACTTTGTCGCCCTTGGTAGAGTGCTGTGACATCGTAGCTCACAGCAACCTCAAACTCTTGGGTTCAAGTGATTCTCTTGCCTCAGCCTCTCCAGTAACTGGGACAATAGGCACTCGCCACAACACTCGGCTATTTTGTTAGAGATGGGGTCTTGCTCTTGCTTAGGCTGGTCTCAAATTCCAGAGCTCAAGTGATCTGCCTGCCTCAGCCTCCCAGAGTGCTAAGATTATAGGCTTGAGCCACTGCTGGCCCAAGGGAATATTTCTTAAAGTAATTAGTTTGGCTTAGTTCCTAAGGCAACTCAAAGGAGTTGGGAAGTTCTCATAATCACAGTATTAGAAAAGACCTGTTACAAGGAATTATTTTTTAAAAACCCCAAATGGATACAAACTTTCCAATAGATATTTATAAAAGAGACAAGATACTGTAAACCTAGGCGGCACCTGTGGCTCAGCAAGTAGGGCGCCAGCCCCATATGCCGAAAGTGGTGGGTTCAAGCCCAGCCTCAGCCGAACTACAAAACAAAAAAAAAAAAGCTGGGCGTTGTGGTGGGCGCCTGTAGTCCCAGCTACTCGGGAGGCTGAGGGAGGAGAATCGCCTAGGCCCAGCAGTTAGAGGTTGCTGTGAGCTGTGACGCCATAGCACTCTACCGAGGGCGATAAAGTGAGACTCTGTCTCTACAAAAAAAAAAAAAAAAAAAAAATAGGGGGACGGCGGCGCTGGAGGAGCAAGGCAGCTGCACTTGGACCAGGGACCACCTATAACATTCCATACTCTGCTTCACACCTGGGGAATTGCTACTGCTTTGTACCAGGGCACCCACTGGAGTGCTGGGAAGTGCAAGCTCCAGTCGAAAAAGCTCCTAGAAGGATCCTTTCTGAAGTTGGTGTCTTTTCTACAAACTCTGTGCCTCAACAACCATTTCTAAGTGATGGCGGCCGAGTAACAGCTTCGTTGCAACTGGGCACAGTGAGACTGGGGAGAGAAGACTTCAGGCATCTCTGGCTGGCGAGATCTGCCCAGAAACATCCCTTTGGGGACACAGGGAGACCGCGTGAGACTTCTGGAGCCCCTGAGGAAGGCAAAAGCAGTGGAGATCTGGCAAGTGGTTGCGTGTGTTCGTTCTGTCTAATCCTGCCAGCAGCTGTGGCTGCAGCAGCAATGAGATTGCAAACTGGAAAGGCCTTACCTGTGAGCTGTTTGGGTTTTTTTGGACTTGGCGCTCGGTTGAACTGCCTTGGGAGAACTGGGGCAAGAGGGTGGAGGTCTTTGAGTGTTGTCTGGGGCTCCAGAGTGAGCTACCAAGCCAGACGGAGCTACCAGTGTTTGGTTGTGGGCCGTCCGGAGCCATCATAGGAGAACTGCCCCCGGCAAGCTCCACCCTCAGGGTTGCAGTACAAGCACTGGGCCGGAGCAAGTAATCTAGTGACTGAGCAGCCTAAAGGCAGGGACTGAGACCGGTTTTGGCACACTGGATAAGTGGAGAGCCACTTAAGGAGTGATTCCAGCCACAAGCGCTTTCCTGGGAAAGCTTCTGCCTTAGCCCAAGTTAGTAATTTAAAGTCCCTTCTAAGCAGGCTGAGGAGGATTTAAGCTCTCCACCCTGTGGGGTTTGAGAAATCATTAGAGGACTCCGGTCTTCATTTTGTTCAGCTGTATCAACATTGTGATTAACATATACCCGAGAAGATCACCTCTTGCCCAGACAATATCAGCAAGATATATATACTGCTTTGTTTTTTGGTTTTGTTTTGTGATTTGTTGTTGTTGTTTGTTTTCGTTATTGTTGTTTTGTTTTTTTTTTATTTTATTTATTTATTTTTTTCTCATTAAACTTTGTTTTAATGGGTCTCAAAATTCTGTGACAGAGTTTTGGTCATGTTGTTTCCATTAAAAAGTACTGATTTGAAAAACTAATAACTTAAAACTGCCACACAAAAAGAAACAAATGGTCCACAAAACATTTTCCTTTCCTTCTGAAGGTTTTACCATGCATTGTTATCATTAGCCAGTCTTTTACTATTAAACTTAAATGGCCAATTGAAACAAACAGTTCTGACACCGTTCTTCCACCACTGACTAGGACTGGGGTGGCAGGTATTAGAGATAATATTCATTTAGCCTTCTGAGCTTTCTGGGCAGACCTGGTGACCTTGCCAGCTCCAGCAGCCTTCTTGTCCACTGCTTTGATGACACCAACAGCAACTGTCTGTCTCATGTCACGAAAAGCAAAAAGACCGAGAGGAGGATAATCTGAGAAGCTCTCAACACACATGGGTTTGCCAGGAACCATATCGACAATGGCGGCGTCACCAAATTTCAGGAATTTAGGGCCATCTTCCAGCTTCTTAGCAGAGCGGCGATCAATCTTTTCCTTCAGCTCAGCAAACTTGCAGGCAATGTGAGCTGTGTGACAATCCAGTACAGGAGCATAGCCAGCACTAATTTGGCCTGGATGGTTCAGGATAATCACCTGAGCAGTGAAGCCAGCTGCTTCCATCGGT
>CAUYRH010140393.1:0-10117 GCA_963574655.1 Perodicticus potto
TTTTATTTTTTATTAAGTTATAGCTGTGTACATTAGTGCAATCATGGGGTACAATGTGCTGGCTTCATATACAATCTGAAATATTTTCATCCAACTGTTCGACATAACCTTCATGGGATTTTCTTGTTTATTGTATGAAAACATTTGTATTCTGCATGTAGTAGGTTTCATATTTTTATATATCTCTCTCTATAAAAATTTATTATATATATTTAGATCTTATTATATATATTTAGGTCTTATTATATATATTTTAGATCTTATATTTACTCAGCTGTTGGAAAATAAGGGGCACCTATCATTGCAGCATGTTAGAAGCCCCCACCTCATGCTCACATAGCCCCATGTTTAAAAGCAAGGCAGTGAAAAAAATCCTAAGGAGGTGAAATGTTCTGTTCAGAGCTTCCAACTACTAATGTTGGGGCTGGCAACTGCTAGTCTGGGCCTTTCTATGTTGTACCACTCTGCCTCTCTATTAAGTTCATGGTAAATTGAAAATGTTACAGCTTTGATTGGTAGAACTAGAGATATCCCTCATCTTTCCTTACACTTTCAACTGCTAAATTCTGAAAAGTTGAGTATCAAAAGTAATAGATCTTTGGCAAAGTGGCGAAGAGGAAAATATGCTTAAGAGATTTCTTGTCTTGTCTCCTATTTTACTTTCTTTAATTCCTATAAAGAAAGAAAAAAATTGAAAAAGCTCTTTTTCAATTTTTTCTCCACCTGAAATGGTGGAGATGTGTGGTGATGCCCACCCAGCAGAGGGCAAGAGCTGGCTCCCACTTTGCTGGCCAGTTGTTAAAGTCACTATTAGAAATCATGTTATAACAATTTATAATTAAATTAATTAAAAAGAGATGATAAATATGAGCAACTCATTATTTCTTAATTATTTTACTGCATTTTACTATTGCCTATGCTCTTGTGCTTCAATCTATACTATCTGCACACTGGAGATAATGTCCCATCTCTTCCCTGTCCCACACTCAGTGCATTCATCTTGTTAGCTTAAAATTCCACATTCAGTCAATTTGTGTTGGGAGCTTCAAGTTAGCCATGGAGGATTTATGCACCAGAAATTGACAAACACTACAAACCATCCTCCCTTCCTCTGGAGCTGGTCCTTAAGTGTTTGTGAGCACATCACTGATTATGCCCCATTCATTTTTCTTTTGTGCATTCATTCATCGGGTCTTTCCCAAGTACTCACCAGCTATGCAGGGTGGGGTCAAGTGCTCTTGGGAAAGAAGAGGATGGTGGGCATACCTCTTACCTCTCTTCTCTTTTTAGCCTCTTCCTCCATTCTCCTGTCATTTTACAGAGGCCAGTTTTTATTTCTGAGACTCCTGTGATCCTTTTCTTTCTGTTTTGACTTTTTCAGGTCCCTATCTTTCTTCCTAGCTTTTCTGCCAGCTCCCAGTTTCTCCCAGCCCCTGTCACTGACTATGTTCTCTAAGAAAAGAACTTAAAGGCTGGGCATAGTGGCTTAGGCTTGTAATCCCAGCACTTTGGGAGGCCAAGGTGGGAGGATAGCTTGAGGCCAGGAGCTTGAGGCCAGCCTGAGCAACCCAGTGAGATTCTCTTGCTGACAGAAATAGAAAAATTAGCTGGGCATGGTGGTGTCAACTTGCAGTACCAGCTACTTGAAAGGCTGAGGCAGGAGGATCCCTTGCCCCCAGGATTTGAGGTTACACTGAGCTATGATCATGCCACTGCATTCCATCTAGCCTAGATGACAAAGCAATACTCTGTCTCTAAAACAAAGAGACAAACAAATAAACAAACAAAAATGCCCAGCAAACAAAAACAAAAGAACTTACAAGGAAAAGAATGTAGAGCTATTATTCTTTAAGTGACAATGATAACGAAAGTACAGCTAAAAATCTTAGTAAACCTTTTAAGTATTTAATAAATCTACCGAATAATTTATAACTAGCCTGTGTGTAAAATGATATTGAAAATTTCCTATTCTTGGGCACACTAACATTTTCTTCAATTGTAGTATTAAAATTAGCATTACTAACATGTTTCCATCTTTCTCCTCAGAATCTCAGCTCTTCCTTTCAGCACCAAGAAGCCTTCACCAAATTCTGACACTAAGATAACTGCCTGTGTTACCAGTCATCAACGAATGTTTACTGAGACCTACCATATGTCAGGCACTGCAAATGCCAGAAATAACGCAGAGAAAAAGAGATGCAGACTCTACTTTGTTATTTATAGTTTTCTGGTGTCCAGGGTCAACATTTTTTTTCTGTCACCCTGGCTAGAGTGCAGTGGTGTCATTGTACCTCACTGCAACCTCTAACTCCAAGGCTCGAACAGTCCTGCCTCAGCTGTCTGAGTCTCCGGCTGTCACCATGACTGGCTAGTTTTGATCTGTGTATAAATGCAAGGATACTGAACGTCCTGTGAAATGCAGAGCTCAGATCCCCACAGCGACAGGGGCTGCTGGGCTTGAGTGTCACCTCCTGCCCTCAGGTCTACTTCCCCCTGGGAGAGTCTTTTCCTTCTAACCACAGTAAAGGTTACTTTACAAAAGGTACTGCTCTTCCTGACAAGGTCCTTTTGTTTAAAATCTTCCGCAAAGGGACGCCTTCCTTGGGAGTATTTAGAGCAGACACTGCCTGCGGCCAGGCATACATAGGTACCTGAGCCTTCACAGAAGGCTCTGTGCTCAGAATGGCCCTGCGCTAGGTTTAACCTTCTACTGTTAGTGTCTTGGCATTCTCAACATTTCTTTTTTCTCTGGGCCTCCCAAATTCTGTCCGTGTTCCTGTAGCCAGGCCTGTCAGCCTTCAGGGCAGAGATACCCCATGTGTGGGCTGTGGCTCTGCATAGCGGCACCTCTTTTTCTCAGACACTTAGCCTTAAGGCACAGACGCTGTCTTAACCCTGTCATATGGAGCCTTCTCATCTTCCCACAGAGCCGGGAATTCCACTTGCCTTTATTTCTCTCTCTCAGTTCTGTGATCTTTGCTGAGGCTCCTCTCTTCCTTAGGGAAACAACACTGGGAATGGCGTCCACTTTCAAGAACACAGTAGCTACTCACAACACCTTTGAATCCTAACTGCAATAACCGTGGAGTCTGTGCCACACACACACACAACAGCAGAAAGAGTTCCATTACAATAGTTGAGTGTGGGGGGATCCTGTGCGGTGAAGAAGGCAGACTCAGGTAAGAAAATGCAGAGGTTCACAGACCATAGGCTTCTGCTTATTGTGGAGCAAAAATAATTGTCTCTCCGCTCTGTTCCTTTGGGGGTAAAACAAGACGGGAAGCTCAGCCTAGGTTACTCATCTGCTCTGTGACTGTGTAAATCACTTCTTCCCTGATCTTTTGTTTTTTCACCAAATAGACAAAAGCCTTGGAAGGCAGGAGTTCAGCGATCCCTCTGAGTCTAAAATTCTCTTGTTCTAAGGGATGGTACCAGATTAGTACTAAATGAATGTGCTGAGAATGGGATGAACGCGTAAGGAAGTCAAGACAATAGTGGTGGCAGGAAATCAGCACCTGCTGTAAATTTTAAAATGTTAACACCCCCGGTTTGAAACAGCCCTGACCTCTTTAAAGGTAGCCACACCACGTCCCACTACCTATTTCCCTGCGGAACAATCCTTTCATCCCAGGACGTAAAATTTCTTTGAAAGGAAACCTACACTTGAGAAAGATTCTACTGATGAGCTTTCGCTTTGCCCTGCTGTCAGGGAGCCCATAGAAATCCCATTTGGAAAAAATTAACAGCTGAGGAAAATTGTCATAAAGAATTCGTTTTTCTTTTACTATAGTTATCACAAAAAGAGCTGTAACGAGGAGGAAACAAATGAAGACGGGCACAAGAACAGGCCAGGAAAAGCAGAGTTCTGCATGTGTCAAGTTGAACGTGGAGATGGGGGATAGAGTAAGAGGAAAATGGATACCATTTCTTAGTAGATTAAGCAGAAAATGTATCCATCAGGATGCTCATAATTGCTCTATCAAATGGCTAAGGAATCTAGTTAGCGCTTTCTTTCTTCAGTTAACCATGAAGGGTCAATGTTAGAAATAAAGAAAAAGCCTGATAAATTATACAAAATTGCAGAGTTTAATAATGCCCCGTGCTTATCCTTGCGGGACTTGCTGCAGGAGCAGCTTTGAGCAAATTCCAAATCGTCAAACGGGTTCTCCATCCCTTCCCTCCATTCAGCTTTTGATATCACGCGTACATTATTTATCACAGCTCCCGTTATCGCCTTAGCTTGAGTAGTCCTCTGGCTCTCTCTCTGCAGGAGGATACTCATTTTGCATTTGTAATTATCAAACTTAAAAAGGAGCCAGTTAACTCTGCTTCTGTCCAGGGCGCCTCACTTAGGAGAATGATGTCTTAAGAAAAGATACAGTAACTGGATTTTGTTTCCGCCTGGAATCCTAATTACTTTTCATGTTGGTAACTCACTGGTGTATGTGACTAATGCTCATAGAAAGGTGTTCCCCACCCTGCCCCAAATTTCTTTTCACTTCATTAAATAGTTGCTGGAGTTGAGTAAATTTGTCCGGCTACTGACTTCAGAAATAGAATCTTTCCTTCTCTAATCTTGTGTTTATATAGAAAAGTGAGGGTTGGAGAGGTTACAATTATATACGTAAGTAAGTTAATATATGTGATCCGAATAGATAATTCCAGTGATGTAGGCTCCTGAAAAGAGATCAAGTTAACAGATAAGCCCTTCCCTCTGCTCCGCACAGCTAATGTCAATTTTATATAGTTCTAGCAATCACATCCAATAATAGTTGAAGGTATCGATTTTAAAATTAAAGGTAGTATATTCCCTTATCAGACAGAAAGTCAACTATTCCATTTTATTTCTTTTCTTTTCTTTTTTTTTT
Source organism: Perodicticus potto (assembly GCA_963574655.1). NCBI lineage: Eukaryota > Metazoa > Chordata > Mammalia > Primates > Lorisidae > Perodicticus > Perodicticus potto. The sequence continues at coordinate 4,869 of CAUYRH010140393.1, forward strand.
TTTTGAGACAGAGCCTCAAGCTGTCACCCTGGATAGAGTGCCGTAGCATCACAGCTCACAGCAACCTCCAATTCCTGGGCTCAAGCGAGTCTCCTGCCTCCGCCTCCCAAGTAGCTGGGACTACAGGCGCCGGCCACAACGCCTGGCCATTTTTTTGTTGCAGCTGTCATTGTTGTTTGGTGGGCCCAGGGCTGGATTCGAACCCTCCAGCTCAAGTGTACATGGGTGGCGCCTTAGCCACTTGAGCCACAGGCGCCAAGCCTAATATTTCACATTTTAAACAGTAAAACAAACTCTCACATCAGAATGTTTCACAGATTTGTATACAGGACCTTCCTTCCATTGAAACACTATGGCCTTAAGATCTACCTATGCTTCACTCTAACAATAAGCCCAGGCTGGAGATACAGATACTTAAAGGAAATTATAGTGGTCTTAAAACTAAGACCAGTATAGTGAGAGTGGGTCAGATTATCTAGAGAAAATCTGTAATGTAATTTAATCTTCCTTAGCAGTAAATTTTATATGAGATCCTAGAGTTGGCAAGCAAAGCTATTCATAAAAAAAGGATGCTACCTACAGCAATGACATAAAAAACAAAGACTGTTACCATATCTAAGGTTAATAAAAACGTTTTAACCACTAACTTCCAAAAATCAAAACAAACAACTTATAATTCAATTTCACATTAATTGTGAATTATTGAAGTGAGAACATTTGTTAATCTATAATCTGATAACCTGAGAGATCATGTTAATTCAAGTCAGAAAAGCAGAAACAAAAAACTAGTCAAACTTCATATTCATAATGTATTAAAAAATGAAGTTATTTACCTACTAAGATAATTAATCCATTCACTCTTTCACAATTCATTAATTCAACAGTTTTTGTTTTGGAGACAGAGCCTCAAGCTGTCACCCTGGATAGAGTGCCCTGGCATCACAGCTCACAGCAACCTCCAACTCCTGGGCTCAAGCGAGTCCTCCGCCTCCCAAGTAGCTGGGACTACAGGCGCCCACCACAATGCCCAGCCATTTTTTGGTTGTAGCCATCATTGTTGTTTGGCGGGCCCTAGCTGTATACAAACCTGCCAGCTCAGGTGTATGTGGCTGGCGCCTTAGCCTCCTGAGCCACAGGCACAGAGCCAATAGTTGTTTTTTTTTTTAAACAGAGTCTCACTTTGTCGAACTCAGTAGAGTGCTGTGATGTCACAGCTCACAGCAACCTCAAACTCTTGGCTCAAGTGATTCACTTGCTTCAGCCTCCTAAGTAGCTGGGACTACAGGCGCCTGCCACAGTGCCCAGCTATTTTTAGAGACGAGGTCTCACTTTGGCTCAGGCTGGTCTTGAACCTGTGAGCTCAGGTAATCCACCTGCCTCGGCCTCCCAGAGTGCTAAGATTACAGGCCAGTTCAATAGTTTCACACACACACAAATTCTCTGTAACCTGGCCTGGAAAATAAATACCCACCTCCTTGATTACAAATAAATCTAAGTGTTTTCTGAAACAGAATAAACAGTCTGAACCCCAAGGAAAAGTCACAAAGGACTACAGATGGTGCCATTTTACTCAAACCCTGCCACAAAATCTTCCTGTATTAAGAGAATCATCTACTAGAAAAAAAAAAAAGACAGGTATATTTAATAGTTCAGGTAGGTAAGTATGTTGGAGGTGTTTTATTTCCAAAGTTTCTAATTAGTGTAGATAAAGGCCAAATCACAACTGCCTCTGGGCATCATGAATTAGTTGCTTGCTATCACAAACTTCCCTCTGGCTGCGTAGTTATTGACCCACAAGGTATTTATTTTATCACCCATGAAGACTTCTGCACTAATCAATGAAGATCACAGTGTAAGTTGCTAAATACCAAGTAAACTGTCAAACACATACTTACTCCCCTCTCTCCAAGCTGAGCAAAAAGAATAAAAAAGTAGGGACGCTAAAAGAGCAGGGAACATTATAAATGATTTTATGAAAACAAAATTTATGTAGAACTTACCATACAATGTACAGAGCTCGGAAGAAGACTATTTTCCAAAGCAAAATGCTACTCATGAAAACTCTGGCACAATATTAAATTATAAAACAAAAAAAGGTAGAACACATAAGCAAAAAGTCACTTACTATGTATCATCTTTAAGCCATAAAATTTTGCACTTAATAGATCTTCTCTTATGATGGCTTTTTTTCTGTAAACATCAATAAAGAGGTGAAATAATTAAAACTGTCATTTTGCTCACATATTTTCAATTCACTGCCCATCAATATGAAATCAATCATGCACTGATTATTAACTATCTTCAAAGTCAGGTAAATGGTGTAATATTTTCAGACTCCCATGAGACATTAGAATGTCAGGCTAGATTTTAATATACAGTGAAGTTGTATCATATTGGTCTTTAAAATTTAATCTTGGGCTCGGCACCTGTAGCTTGGTGGTTAGGGCGCTGGTCACATACACTGGGGCTGGTGGGTTCAAACTGGCTGGGCCTGCTAAGCAACAATGACAACTACAACAAAAAAATAGCCAGGCATTGTGGCCGGCGCCCATAGTCCCAGCTACTTGGGAAGCTGAGGCAAGAGAATCGCTCAAACCCAAGAGTTTAAGGTTGCTATGAGCTGTGATGCCACAGCACTCTACCAAGGGCGACATAATGGGACTGTCTAAAATATAAAGAAAAAAAAATTAATCTTGGCTGGGTATCGTGGCTCCTGCTTGCCACCCCAGCACTATGGAAGGTTAAAGTGGGAAGACTGCTTGAGGACACAAGTTGAAGACCAGCCTAGACAACAAAACAAAACCCCGTCTATATAAAACCTTTAAAAAACAGTTAAAATTAAAAACTTTTTAAATGAGTGAAGTCCCAGCTACTTATAAAGCTGAGATGGGAGGATCGTTTGAACCCAGGAGTTCGAGGCTGCAGTGAGCTATATAATCACTTTACTGTACTCCAGCCAGGGTGACAGAATGAGAGTCTGTCTCTAAAGAACATCCTGTAAATATCCCACAGCTGACCGATTTTCCTCTTTGAGAGAAATTGTTCAGAGTATGACTTAGCAGGCAAAGGCACATCATTATTTTGCTTCTGTTATTTCCCTGTGCCACTCCCCTAGTGACAAATCTCTAGAAAAAAGCAGTTAAACATGTTGACTATTTCAGTTATGTTAGCCCAAAATAACAGAGATAAGCCTTACACATTATTCAGTGATAACCACTGCACTCTCAGCAAGAGCCAAGAGAATTGGGTAATTTTAAGGAGGCACAACAATGCAAATCCATAACAGTGTCACACTGATAAAAGTTGTATCAAGAATGAACCTACCAAAAGATATTTCAACACTGCCCCTAGGAAAAGTATGCTACTAACCACTGTGTAAACATAAATGCAAGAACTAAAGCTGGTTCAGCAATAGTTATAAAATTTGTTCCAATGCAGTTATTAACTCTCGGGCTCATGTGTAACCTCTTGAAGAGGTATTCCACATTTATTCGAAATTACATACAAAGTCTTATGTATGCAAACATGTATCTTCTAGCAAAAAGGATCTACAGTATTCTTCACATTCTCAAAGAAATCCATAACTACCCAAAAGTTAGGAGCTAAGGAGCTACAATGTTATAAATTAGTGATAGGTTCAATAAATCTCAGTGACTATTGCCAACTGTTTTAGTAATTAAATAAATTTACTATTAAGAAATTAGCATGAGGATGAGGTGGGCGGATTGCTTGAACTCAGGACCAGCCTGAGCCAGAGCAAGACTCCATCTCTAAAAATAGTCAGATTTTGTGGTGGGCACCATAGTTCTAGCTACTTGGGAGGCTGAGATGAGAGAATCACTTGAGTCCAGGAGTTTGAGGTTGCTGTGAGCTATGATGTCACAGCACTCTACTGAGGGCAACAAAGTGAGACTATCTCAAAAAAAAAAAATTAGTATTCTGATAAAATGCACTGATGAATTATAGAATTAATTATGAATCTGACAATATACTGACTTAAAACTACAACTTCTGGATGGCTCTAAATATATTTCATATCAAAATGGGCTTAAGTTTTAAATATATTAGAACATAAGTTATTTTAAGGATTAAATAATAAGTTAATTTCCTGTATTCTACTCATATTCAATTTGGTTCAAAAAATATTAAAAATACTTATAAAGCTCAGAAACTAGCAGTGTATTTCTAGGAAATTATGTTAAAATAGGGCAATGGTAAATTTTAACAATAGCAATTAAAGAAACAAATCCAGGGCAGTGCCCGTGGCTCAAGGAGTAGGGCACTGGCCCCATATACCAGGGGTGGCAGTTTCGAGCCCGGACCCCAGCCAAAAAACCACAAAAAAAAAAAAAAAAAAAAAAAGAAAGAAAGAAAGAAACACATCCATATATGTTAAGAAACATTTTTCAAAATAAAATCATTATAGTAGACAGCAAGTGCTTCCTTCAAGAAAGCAAAATGTGAGAGATAAGTAATTTAAATTATAACTGTCTCATGAAGAACTCTATGCTGTATCTTTAGTTACTTTCTACTTTTTGTCCATTAATAAACTAGATTAGTGCTACTCTGTGGTCAGTGTTTATTACTAATTTGAGATTAAGTATAAAAATGAAAGCATTCAGAAATTTTAATAGAAATTTTACACTGTGCAACATTTTATTTTCTAAAAGTTTTGGTCTACAACTAATTAGGGAAAAAACTGGGAAAAGGACCTAATTCTTTACCAAAGAACCAGAGATAGAGCTCAAATTATATTCTCAGATTTTATCAGGTCCTTCTTTAAATGATCAAGTGTGTGCTTTCAAAGAAGTAATTAAATACACTTAAACCCCATTTCTTTTTTTTAAGACTACTCTTTTTGTACCAGTTAATTTCTAGTTCTACTCATTTAGACGCTAAAGTTAATCACTAACCTTATACAGGTTTTAGAATTTTCATGACAGGGGAGTTGTTTCTTAGAAGAGTATTCATTTTTCTCGTCTTTTGTTTCTCTCAACTGTCTTTTTACTTGAACCTGTGAGAAAAGCAACATCATCTACTTAAAGCACTAATCCAACTTTACAAATGACAACTTTTTTTTTCTTTTTTTCTTTTTTTGAGACAGAGCCTCAAGTTGTCACCCTGGATAGAGTGCCGTGGCATCACAGCTCACAGCAACCTCCAACTTCTGGGCTCAAGTGAGTCTCCTGCCTCCACCTCCCAAGTAGCTGGGACTACAGGCGCCCGCCACAACGCCCAGCCATTTTTTG
>CAUYRH010140394.1:0-43173 GCA_963574655.1 Perodicticus potto
AGTCCCAGCTACTTGGGAGGCAGAGGCAGGAGACTCGCTTGAGCCCAGGAATTGGAGGTTGCTGTGAGCTGTGATGCCACAGCACTCTATCCAGGGTGACAGCTTGAGGCTCTGTCTCAAAAACAAACAAACAAACAAAAATTTTTCAAAACCATCATTCAACCTACATTTCAAGGTTCACATTTTGACGTATATCAATCTTATTCTTAAAATGCTTTAGTATTAAAACAAAAGGATGGATGGTGCATGTACCTATTGGACCCAGGAGATTATGGCTTATGCCAGACGTTTCTTTCAAGGTGGCTGCTCTGTGGTTCACTGTCTGATAAACCACGCCAATCAAACACTTATTGATCTAATCACTGATTATTTCCTGTGTACCTCCGGAAGCTTCCAGAGGCGTCCTCTACCCAAAATAGCAGCAGAGGAGATCCATAAACTAAATACAACCAAGGAAAGAAGCTACTGGAATTCCTAGGGTGTGGGCAAAGGCAAACCTAAAGCAACAGGCGCAGACGGGGGGGGGGGACAGAGCTCCAGGACACGTGTCTCCAGGGGGAAAGACCCTCCTGAGTCACTCGATGTACTTCTATCTACTGACAGGGGACTTGGAATTCTGTCAAATTAATGTAAGTAATTGTAAAACTATCCTGGAGTCCAAATGGGAAAATTACTAACCCTGGGGAAAACAGCAAGTCATATGAGAAAGGAAATGTGATCATAAGACAAATAATTTAAATATTAAATACTAACATGCAAAAAACCAAAAAAAAGTCAGTAAGTTGGTTTAACTTCTACCAGGAATATGAGGGGAAAGCTTAGGTGACCTAAAAACTCGCGGCTACCAGCCGGCCAAGGGGGGAGTAGTTCAAAAGTGACCACGGTGATATTCACCAGTGAGGTAGGTAGCACCTTTTCTGATGAGTTCATGAACTTAATTGTCTCACCTTGTAAGTATTATTTGTCTCTCCTAGATGACTACATTACACTATTCTATCTTAAACCTCTAATCCAGTGGTTCTCAACCTTCCTAACGCCATGACCCTTTAATACAGTTCTTTATGTTGTGGTGACCCCCAACCATAAAATCATTTTCGTTGCTACTTCATAACTGTAATTTTGCTCCTGTTATGAATCGTAATGTAAATATCTGATATGCAGGACGTATTTTCATTGTTACAAAGGGGTCACGACCCACAGCTGGAGAACCGCTGCTCTAATCTCTCCTCTGGGCTGAAATCTTATTTTGTAGTTCCTTGAGAAAATAAGCATTTTTGCAACCTCCCCCAACAGCCATATCTGCCCACTTACCTACAGACAATGTCTGAAAAATCTGGTTGTGAAAGAAATCCTTATTTAAAGTAATGGGAAAAATCTTTAGCAAATTTAATGCTAATATTTGGAGCCTATAAAAAGGGAGACAGAAGATAACAGTTATTCACAGCTCAGAATAATCAGAACTAAGATTCCTGAGAAGGTTGAGAGGATGTGAAGGACATTAGAGGTGAAGGACTTGGTAAGACTGGCCTTGGACAGAGGTGGGCAGATGAGGGAATGATTTGAAATCTGCTCAGGAAGCTGGGGCAGTTCCTCTTTGGTAGCTCCTAATAGCTCTGTGGAATGGGAAACAAGCCGTCAGCTGGGGAGTAGACGGGACATTAAGAGTCTACATCAAGAGGTTTGTAAGAGTCAGAATGGAGTGTAGGATAATCATTTTGCTAGAGAAACAAGACAGGCCGGACACTGTGACTTGTGGCTGTAATCCTAGTACTTTGGGAGGCTGAGGCATGAGGATTATTTGAACCCAGGAGTTTAAGACCAGCCTGAGCAACACAGCAAGATCCCATCTCTTTAAAAAAAAAAAAAAAACCAGCCAGGCTTGGTGATGCACATCTATAATCCCAGCTACTCTGGAGGCTGAGGCCATAGGATCACTTGAGCCCAAGAGTTGAGCTATGATGACATTATTGCACTTCTGCCTGGGGTGGGCAGCAGCACAGAGACCCTATCTCAGAAAAAGGAAAAAAAAAACAGATGAACAAAAAGATGGAGCCCTTGATTCATCTAGTCATCCAGCACGAGAGTTTTGCCAAACAGGTATAACACAAGAACAATTTGACAAGGGGTTTAGAATATGGGCAGAGAATTGCTGAAATGATGTGCCAAGAGAAATCTAAACTATATAAGGAAGAAAGCAAAGGGATTTCTGGTTAATGTATCAGGGAAAAGTAAAACAACTAATGGACTAGAAATCTACAAGGAGGCAAGAACACACCTGGGAGACTTCCTGGACTACCAATGTGGAAGGATAAGTTGAAAAATCAGGTAATTCTAAACGATGGCAAAGTCTAGAGCATCGCTACAGAAGTTGGTGCAGTAAGTGAGAGAAGAAGGAGATTAAAGACCTAAAGATCAAGGTTTCTGACTGTTCCCTGGGCTTGAGGCGGAGAGGAAACAAAGTGTCAGGGGCCAAGGCCACCAGGGGGTGAGGAATGGCACCAGGAAGAAAGCTGCTGAATGGATGAGGATTAGACAGGTGCTTATCAGATGCGTGATGAGTAGGGACACTAACCCCACCTCCCAGTGCATAGGATTTGAGAGATGGAGCAATCTTCACACAGCGGCTCAACCCTCGTATGCAGGAGAAAGCCAATTTCAGCTAAAGCCTGGAGGAAAAGAAAACACCGCATGAAGATACTGAAAATATAGGGAAGTGTGCATATCAGAGAGCGGGAGGTACTTCAGGCAAAAATGAAAAGGAGCATTATGGAAATGAAAACATGACTGGTAGACAAAACAGAACAAAGAGATGCAATAGATGTCATCCTAAGACTTGAGGAAGATGGGAGAATCTGAGGTCTTAAATATTTATGGTGGCCTAAAAAAGGTGGCCCCTGCAGTTATTGTTATAGGAAAGCTTTCCTTTCTACCCATCTAGGTCAACAGTGGTTGGGAACAGCACTGGTTGCCTTCTACTGAATGGAAGCCAGCCTGGACTGCGTGCAGTCTTGGGTGACCTCAGATCGCTGCACAGAGGGCAGAGGCCTCAATGTTGTTGCATTCAGTTTCCAACATGAAGAATTGACAAGTCTGACACTAGTGACTCCCTTCCATTGAGATCAGCTAATTTCTCCCTATACCAGACTAGGTGTATGTCTCCTTTCACTATTCCTATCTAGCACTTTTCAGTCTGAAGACCTGAGTCTTTCTTCAGCTCAGGCGAAATTTTTCAAAAATATCACTTCTTTCATGGAAACTCAGCATGTACATGTACATTCTATGTTTCCTACTCTTCCTCTCATAAGTCCTATCAGTTTCTTTCTATTTATTCATTTATTTATTTATTTATTTATTTAGTAGAGACAGAGTCTCACTTTATCACCCTCGGTAGAGTGCTGTGGCATTTATTTATTTGTTTATTTAGCAGAGACAGAGTCTCACTTTATCGCCCTCGGTAGAGTGCTGTGGCATTTATTTATTTATTTAGTAGAGACAGAGTCTCACTTTATCGCCCTCGGTAGAGTGCCGTGTCGTCACACAGCTCACAGCAACCTCCGACTCCTGGGCTTAGGCGATTCTCCTGCCTCAGCCTCCCGAGTAGCTGGGACCCCACAACGCCCAGCTATTTTTTTGTTGCAGTTTGGTGGGGCTGGGTTTGAACCCTCCACCCTTGGTATATGGGGCGGGCGCCTTACTGACTGAGCCACAGGATCTACCCCTTTCTTTCTTTTTTTGAGACAGTCTTACTCTGTGCCCTGGGTAGAGTAGAGTGCCGTGGTGTCAGAGCTCAACAGCAACCTCAAACTCTTGGGCTCAAGCAATCCTCTTGCCTCGGCCTCTTGAGTACCTAGGACGACAGGTGCCTGCCACAATGCCCGGCTAGTTTTTCTATTTTTAGTAGAGATGGAGTCTCACTATTGCTCAGGCTGGTTCTTGAACTCCTGAGCTTAAGCAATCCACCTGCTCCATTCTTTTTTTTTTTTTTTTTTTTTTTAAGAGATGGGGGTCTCACTATATTGCCCAGGCTAGACTTGAATTCCTGGGCTCAAGAGATCCTCCCACTTTAGCGTCCCAAGTAGCCATCACTTCTTATTATTTTATATTCTAGTCTCCTAACCTACTGCTTTAGTGTCCAATTGTGTTAATTCTGACATTCCATGCTTTCACTGAGTGTGAGTTTTTGCAATCAAGTTTATGTTCAAGAATTCTGCTTCAATAAGTATTTATTGAGCAACTACTATGTGCCGGGTACATTCTGCATTTTATTGATACAGTATGCCCTCGAATCCAAACTAAAGAAAAAAGTAAGCTCTCTTCTGGTTTTTTTTTTTTTTTTTGCATTAAAAACAAATTTTTCAACTTTTTTCTTTTTTAGAGTCTCACTCTGTCGCCCTGGGTACAGTGCCATGGCATCATAGCTCACAGCAACCTCAAACTCTTCAGCTTAAGCAATCCTCTTGCCTCAGCCTCCTGAGTAGCTGAGACTACAGGCACTAGCCATAATACCCAGCTAGTTTTTCTATTTTTAGTGAGGGTCTCATTCTTGCTCAGGGTGGTCTTAAACTCCTGAGCTCCAGCGATGCACCCGTGTTGGCCTCCCAAAGTGCTAGGATTATAGGCATGAGCCAATGCATCTAGCCACTTTTCAAAATTTTAATCAACAGACTTGAAGACATAAGCTGTGTGCTCCCCAAATCTGCATATGATATGCAACTGGGAGGGATGATAAAAACCATATTTTGCCGTTATAATGTGCACCCACATTTTTGGACCAAACTTTCAGGAAAAAAAAAAACTTTCATTTTAAGTTTTTTAATTCATATTTTTATTTGTTCATATTTAGGTACTTTTTTTGTATTATAAAGGAATTATAGCTTTTTTTTTAACATGTTATGGTACAAGAATTACATTTTGAAAATTAAAGCATAAATGAAATAATTAAAAACATTTATAAAGATAAGAAATTAGTACTACCTATATATGATATGCACCCATATATTTCTCTCACAAATTTGGGGCAAAAGTGTGCATTATACATGGCAAAAAAATATGGTGCATTCGATGAAGACAAAGATAATTTTAAAAGATCTTGACAGCTTAAATGAGTTGAATCTGAAAATTCAGAGGGGCTGTATGTTCTTAAATTCTCCACATGGTCCCCTGGCATAGGTACTGTGACACTTATCTGTCTTCTCTGCTCACTAGGGTGAGCCTTACCAGCAAGGCTGTGGGTCACTGTCTGACTGCCCTGGCAGACGCTGCACCCAGTGGGGTTGTACAGTGGATCAGCAGACAGTTTACAAGGACAAATAGGACTTTTTTATGTTTATTTTTTGTATAAACTTTTAAATGTTTATGTATTCAAAACCATGATGAACTGATTTCTTTTGATTTTCTTACGGAAGTTTATTACTGTGGGTAAGAATGTGTCACACTGCCTGGTTCTTACTGCTTTTTACTATTTATATTTTCTTGGTTAAGTTATTTAACTTCTTTTTGCCTTAGTAAAATAAGGATAGCTATTCTATTTATTTTATAGGCTTGTCATGCCCTAAATAATATACACAAAGCATCTAGCCAAGTGCCTGGCACATAATAATTTTCAATAAATGTTCACAGTAGCATTAACAATGATGTTAATAATAATATGATATGCTAGTAAGCCATATCTTCCTCATTCTATTTGGGTTTTTTGTTTGTTTGGTATTTTTGGAAGCAGAGTCTCACTATGTCACTCCCGGTAGAGTGCCGTGGCATCACAGCTCACAGCAACCTCAAACTCTTGGGCTTAAGCGATTCTCTTGCCTCAGCCTCCCAAGTAGCTGGGACTACAGGCGCCCACCACAACACCTGGCTATTTTTTGTTTTTGTTTGTTGTAGTTGTCATTTTTGTTTGGCAGGCCCGGGCTGGGTTCAAACCCTCCAGCCCGGTATACGTGGCTGGTGTATGTGGCCGGCACCCTAACCAGTGTGCTATAGGTGCCAAGCCCCTCATTCTATTTGTTAAAGAGGAATTTTGACCAACAAAGCCATGGAGCAAACAACTCCCCCTTACTCTGCATCCATACAGCAGATTTGGGACCCAGTAATGGGATATAACATTTCTCCCTGTTAACTATTATTTGGATTCAAACTGTTAAGAGATTTTAAAATTCCATTTCTTTTCATCAAATGTATTTACTCTCTCTCCCAGTTTCATGTCATCTACACATTTTACGGGCATACATCTGATAAAAAATGTTTAAGGGGCACATGCCCTGACAAACCTAGCCAACCTCAACCATGAACCAATGGGTGCTACTTTTCAACATACAGGAGGACAACACGGACGACTGTGGCATGCCGTCGGAAGTCCTCAGAGTCCGTTAACACTGCCTACTGCCTTTCCCTTCCTACCAGCCTAAAGTACTGTGATGACTATATTCACATTGGTCTTCCGACTATTCCCTTCATGATAGATTCTAAACTCTTTCCTGGTGTATATATGAAGCTCAGATGTCACTTAAAAATTATAATGACATAGGTGAGCCTGTCATTAGCCTAGCCTTCTGAAAACTCTCCTTGTATAATACTTCAAAGACCAGAGAGTGTCAACTCCCTCGACTGTGAGAACGTATCTGTGTACAGGAAGGGACTATGTGGACTCAGAGAAAGGGGACTTCTTTCAATTTCTTCTCCCAGGTATGTCAGTTTGCTCATTAACATAAATGCTTTTCTATATCTAAAGAGCATTCTTCTTAAGAGACAGAGAACCAAAAACAAAAAAGCTGATGATTTTTCTCCCCCCATTATCTAATAGCAATTTATTACAATCCTAGCTGTTTCTTAGTATTTCATTTTTAATTTCAAAACTGTCCTTCTCAACCTATGACACTATTCTAATCTTCAAGTAGTTGTCTGTTGGCCTCAAATGACCTGGTATATAAGTATCCAAACAAAAGTCGATGTAGGAGATGGGTGCTGTACTTTGTTAATTCCTTCACACTGCATTTCCGATCCAGGCACCAAGAGCCTTGTCAGACCTGTAACTTGATAAAAGGCAGAGGCCGTGTATCCTGTTTTCTGAAATGGAACTATTTTATAAGACTCTGTTATTTTTTATTATACCTTATAGAATTGACTAAAAGGAGAGAGAGGGAGAAGAGAGTCATTAGAGAAGACTGGCCTTTCACAGGGCACTAGGAACTCCCATGTTTATTAAATAAAGTCTTATGGAGCAGTAACATTCACTGCACTCAAACCACTACATCTGGCTTTCAAAATAAAACTGTCCATAAGCTATTAATGTCTAAAGCCATTGTTCAAATGAGCGACTCTTCAAATTCTGTGTTCCAAAAGAACACAGCAGTTGAAATCAACCAACTCAAAACATCCTTTTTGACTCTTGTTGTCTCCTTTTACAATGCCTGTAAATCACAAATAACACTTTATAGTCTTTCTTTCTCCAATGAAGTATCTACCTTTCCTATTATTCTTCCTGTTAGTTTTAAAAACTAATGTAACAGAGCTTTGGTTATACTAGCTTCTGTTGGGAATACAATGTATATGGCAACTAGATGCTTTTTAACTTTAAAAGGTACCTGAGCTATGAAGCAACAAACATACTTCCCAGCTTCCTACAGAGAATGGTCATAGTATCTACCTTATTCCTAAAGAATTTATAATTTTTCTGCTATTCATCTTCTTAAAAAAGAAAGTTAAAACCTTTTGTAGAACAGATGGGGATATTACAAAACAGTATAATATTATATTTCAGAAATTCTGGGTATTTCGTATCCCCACATGTCCACTGACCTTGAAGCATGCACCTGTAAGCAGACTCAGATATGGCATAGATGTGTGGAGGCATCTCATGACGCTTCTTTCCTCTGTACATTTCAATAATATTCTCAGAGTAAATTGGAAGATTCTTGTAAGGATTTATGACTACACAGAAGAGTCCAGAGTAAGTCTAGAACAAAAATAAAATACAATGTTAAGAAATAAACAACAGAAAAAACCCTGCATTTATCGGTCAGCATCCAAGCAGGAGACAGAAATCACACAGTCACTTAAACAGGAGATTTTTATCTTTGAGATAAACAGTCTATCCCTCAAATTAAATCTAGCCCATAAGGGGCAATTGATTACTATGAACCACAAGTTGTTCTCCCTCAGAGAGTTCACTAAATGGCACTCTTCTGGACTCAATTTCCTCGTCTGTAAAACAGAAATGATGTATGGTTCATGACTTCACAGAGCTACTAAGGTTCAGACAATGTGTTATTGTTTGCCTTTTCACATTCATTCTCTCATGTGTACACAGGTACACAAAGCTAATTAATGTAAGTTCCAATTTCACGGTGTAACTAATCTAAGAAAATATCATTTGTCAAATTTGTGTGTAGTATCAAAGAAGAACATCTAAAATTATCTGAACAGGCAATTAAAATATTCCTCCTTTTTTCAATGAAATGTCTGTGAAAGCCTGGCTTTTCTTCATCTACTTCAACTAAAACAACATATTACAAATAACTAAATGCAGAACCTATGAGAATCCAGCTATCTTTTAAGATATTCAAGAGATTTGTAAAAATTTAAAAGTTTTCATTCTTCTAATATTTTTTGTATGGGAAAACAGTTTTCTCAAAAGTTAATTTACCATGACTGCATTAATGTACACAGCATGATTTAATTAAAGGGGAAAAAGTTAATTTAATTTGGGGGTGGGACACAATTATGAGGGACTTTATCTAACAAATGCAATCAGTGTAACCTAATTCTTTGTACACAACAAAAAAGAAAAAAAAAGATTATTTATTTTAAATAGTTATGGGTTTACTATTAATATTTTTAAATGAGTCAGTTAAAACTTATTTTAATTTTGAATACACTAAGTATCACTAAATATAAACCACATAAACAAAAGCTTTTAGGGGTTCTTAATAATTTTTAAGAGCAGCTAATCTAAAAGATGCAAGCCTTCCCAGATCGGTACAATTGTCATTATTCAGAATTAACAGTATGAACACCTAAGACTTCGTTTTTTTTAAAAGATTACATAGAATAATTTCTGGGAATATTCCCCTAAACTGACTCTGGGAACTACAGAAAAACAAGGGCAATTAGGATTTCTGCCAGATGCTCTGGCCCTCTGAAGAACTGAAGGAATTTAGAAAGGACACTCAACTGTATTATGAAACAGACCTTTTATTTAAGGCCATTTGGGTAGACCAAAATCTAAACCAAGAGACACTAAAAAAGGCCAGAGGACTGGAAGTGTTCGGCTACATGGTCGGCTTCCCCAGGGAACAAAAGGGTGATTCTAACCAACAGCTGTGTCCATCAGAGCTGAGACCCTTGGCAAATGCCACCAGAAAGCCCTCTAGAGATGACTATTTTGAATACTGCAGTTATTAATCCTAAAACAAGAGAATGAAAGCCTGCCAAAAAAGCCAAGTGATCAGAACCATCTCTGGCTGCTCTCCCTGTATTTTCCTGAACTCACAAGTGCAGACTCAGACACAGAATGCACTTCCTACCTAGATTAGTGGTTTACGAGGGCAAAAGGCAAATTCACTGATTTGGGCTGTTAGTTAACAATGGCTTATTTCTGAGCTGGCCAGATGGACATCTGTCCCTTATTTGTCTGAGGCCACATTAATTACTTACTGACCACACTTAGTTCTGCAGACTCTCAGCCTTTCTGTACACAGGGTGTACACCTCAGCAAACCCTGGAAGCTCCTGGGCTTCTTAGACCACCACCCCCGTACTTTCTCCCAACCAACTGTCTTGTGTACCTAGTCCAGTGTTCTGCTGCCCATATGACAAGAAAGCAATGAGAGTCAATAAAAACAAAGGATTTACTGACTAAGGGTGAGAAAAACCAAGGATAGACAACCTCTATTTTCTTTTTCTTCAGTTTAATTTATACACAGTAAAATCAGCAAATCACAACGGTACACTGATCAATTTTTATACATCCAACCTCACTTCTTCATTCAAAAATTAGATCACAGTCTATCATGAAGCTACAGATTCTGTACTTTACTTTTATAAGAGGCAAATAATTATAAACAGGCAAAAAGAAAAAAGGAAGCTCCCAGAAAATTAAAATACACAAATTCAGTTGAACTTCCCATAGCACGTACGGCACAGTAACAGATCATAACAATGGCATGTTTAAGCAGAAATAATCCCAACATGTGTGTCTACCATGTATTAGGCACGTTTCTGAGGGCTAGGATTAGAAAGATACGTCTCACAAACGTGAATAAATCATCAAAAACAAAAACTTAAAAGAACCATCAGTATTCCATGCTTACCAAAGAAAAACAGTAAAGTGGGAATATTGTTAAAATGCTTAAAGATCTAACTTCTAACTATCTAGAAAAACAGGTGACCTCTTCGGCGTGTGTATAAAGCAATCACTGAAATCTGTTTTCCTCCAGACACACGGTAAGAAAGCAGTATGTTGTCAACATATTATCTCTGGGGACCTTAAAGTCCAAATTAAACATCGTCAAGTATTTGAATATATATGCAAGACATTAAACACCTTCGAGAAGCATACACTCTAGATAACAGATGCACACTAAACAAACAAGTCACAATATAAGGCACTGAACAGAGAAAGGAGAAGATGAAGAGATAAACGGTAGAGACGGCTCTGGGGCAGAACACACAACCAGCCGCGGGCATGGGAGTCTCCATAAAAGTCAGACCCAGATGGGCTTTGGTGTTCTTTTTAAAGGCTAGTAGGTCAAAAGGAAGGCTAAAGGAATTCCTATTCAAACAGTAAGAACGTGAAACTCTACGTGGCAGGCAGGATACATCCAAGGTAGAGTGAGGAGACCCATCTAGCTAAAAATAGTTTGTTCCGAGGAATGCGAGCGATAAGGGCCCAGGCAGTCAAACCGGACAATGTAGATTCTGTCCCCTGGAGGCAATGAGGTACTAGAGGCTCCGCACAGAAGAGAGACTGGGGGAAAGAAGGAAGCATTTTAGACAAAGTATAAATCTGGCAGCCACATGGAAACAGACTGAAGGGGCAGGAGGTGAGAAGCAGGAAGAGAGAGGAGACGGCTCTCCAGTCCTGGCACGACCACAGGGCCTAGATGAGAGAAAAGGCATCAAAAAAGGAGAAGCGATGAGTCACAGAAAAAGCTGGATGCAGACGCAACAGAACTCAGACACCCTCAATACAAAAAAACCATTAAGGGCTTAACCTGAAGAGGAGGCCAAGGTTTTCAAGCGTTAGGGATTAGAACCATTACTGACAGAAGGGAAAATAATTTGATTTGTGGGAAAAGATAATAAATCCTCTTTTAACGTACTAACATTGCGATACAGTAGGCGAGCTAAGTAAGGAGGCTGCCCAGTGAGTGGCTGGAAATGGTGGATTGCCAGAGCCCTGGAGAAAACTCTGAAGAACTGCAAAGGTTTGCGGTTTCATTACACAAACTGCAAAGGTTTGTATAATAACATTACTGTATACTTTACCTAAGAGAGACATACAAAACTATTTGTACACACCAAAAAAATGCTGCTTTTCAAACATGCTATCTGCTTTAACCCTCCCGGCTTCCATCTATGCTGACCACTCTGCCTGGAAATGCCCGTCTTCCTCTGTCCAGTATTGGCAAATCCTACTTATCCTTCAAGTGTTCAAGTCTCTTGCTAAGATAGTAGGGATATGTATACGTATTGCTTCCTAAGTTCAAAGCAGGAAATGAACGCAGCTGCAGATCACAACACAATGGAGCAGAGATACAATATTCTCCTGCTAGGAGCCCAGGGACTGAACTGGGATCACCTAACCCTACACCCCAATTGTAGCTCAGAAGAAATCAGACCACCGCCTAAAAGGAAAGGGAGGGAGGGAAGAATAAATTGCCCTGTACCACCTACACACACTGCATCTAGATAAAATTCACATGCGTATTTTTAAAAAAGAAAAGTAAATCCCTACAAAATATGTAAGGAAAACATCATCTTCCACAGGACTCAAAGAAAGAAATTACCTGTGGAAATTATCTACATAATAAGCTAAAAGAAATCTCCAAGAAATAGATTTTTATCTGCCGCATAATACAGTATGACATGGACTCTACATATTAGAACAGAAATGCCTACGGACAAAAATAGGTGGCTAAGACGAGATTACAAGGAATCATCTGAAATAAAATAAAGAGCAGAGCAGACACTTCAGGAAATCAAATGACAAGAGTAGGTGCATTTAGCCTGCGAGAGTATCCTCCTTAAAAATATGCAAAAAGTAAAATATTAAAAAGAATAAGAAGTTGGGCGCCGCATGTGGCGCCGGCCCCATATGCCGGAGGTGGAGGGTTCAAACCCAGCCCCGGCCAAAAACTGCAAAAAAAAAAAAAAAAAAAAAGAAAAGAAAAGAAAAAGAAAAAGAAGAAGTTACAGAGGTAAAACCAATAAAAAAAAAATAATACACGGAAGGTAGGTGAATACAGAGGGCAGAGGAAGGATAACTAACATATTAATTGCTACTGCTCCTTAAGGAGAAAAAAGGCCAAAATTCTGCATAAATAAATAAATAAATACTTGAAAAACTCAGTGTGTGGGAAGAACATACAATGAGTTAAAAAGAATTCATCAAGCTAGCAAATGCAGAAGGAGTGAAGGCCTCACTCTCACCACTCAGAAGCCCCTACTGACATGCGCGATCTGAACCTTGTTTACCACTGGTTACTAACATCCGTAGGGCAGGTGTGGATATTCCTGATGCAGGAACCAGAACTGTGATCTAATATGTGCATATTTCTACTGTTTTTAAATCACACAACCTGTAGTATTCTGTTCTAGCAGCACGAAATGGACTAAGACAACAACCAATTATAATACAGCAATCTTTGTGGATCCTGAACTTAACAGACTGACCATTTATGACCTATTTGTGAGGCATAAGAAAAAATGTGAAAACTGAATATAAGATGATATAAAATTATTTCAGTTTTTTTTTTTGTAGAGACAGAGTCTCACTTTGTCACCCTCAGTAGAGTGCCGTGGCATCACACAGCTGACAGCAACCTCCAACTCCTGGGCTTAGGCGATTCTCTTGCCTCAGCCTCCTGAGTAGCTGGGACTACAGGCGCCCGCCACAATGCCTGGCTAAAAATTATTTCAGTTTTAAACAGATAATAATTACAAATCCCAAAACTGGTGCTGAGAAACAAGAAGCTAAGCAGAGCTTTGAGGGACACACAGCAGAGTTAGCAAAAATTGAAGAGTTCAGGACTGGGTATGGTGGCTCACACCTATAATCCTAGCACTCTGGGAGGCCAAGGTCGATGGATCGCTTGAGCTCACAAGTTTGAGACCAGCCTGAGCAAGAGTCAGCCTCCACCTCTACTAAAAAAAAAAAAAAGAAAAGAAAGAAAAGAAAAATAGGGGCTGGGTGCAGTGGCTCATACCTGTAATCCCAGCACTCTAGGAGGCAAAGGTGGGCGGATTGCCTGAGCTCACAAGTTCGGGACCAGCTCTAAGCTAGAGTGAAGCCCCATCTCTAAAAAAACAGCCAGGCATTGTGGCGGGTGCCTATAGTTCTAACTACTTGGGAGGCTGAGGTAAGAGGATCTCTTGAGCCCAAGAGTTTGAGGTTGCTGTGAGCTATGACACCAGAGTACTCTACAGGGGGTGAAAAAGTGAGACATTGCCTCCAAAGAAAAAAAAGAAAAGGAAAGAAAAAACCAAGGCAGGAGGATGGCTTGAGCCCAAGAGTTTGAGGTTGCTGTGAGCTATGATGCTATGGCACTTTGAGGGTGACAAAAGTAAAACTTTTGCCTAATAAATAAATAAATGAAATAAATAAAACACAAGATAATAACTGCATCCCCAGTGAGTCTATTTTTACTGACTTGTATTATTACCCTGGATGATAATACATGCAATTAATTAAAATACATGATTAGAATTCTGAAAGAGAATCAGAAACTACTAAAAGAAAATCCAAGCAAAAACTCTAAAACTGAAAAAGCAGTAACTGAAATTAAGAATTCATGTGTTTAACAACAAATTAGATACAGCTGAAGAAAGAATTAGTGGCCTGACATTTTAATCAGAAGCAAATAGCCAGACTTAAACTTAAAAAATAAGGATGAAAATGTAGAGGAATGTGACAGCTAGATGGGACACGGTGAAAAGGCTTGACATACCAGTTATACGAGTTTAAGAAAGAGAAAAGAGAGAAAGGAGCAGAAGCAGGATCTGAAAAGATAATGGCTAAGAATTTATCAAAACTGACAAAACACATCAAGCTACAGATTCAAAAACACTAGAAACCCCAAGCTGAAACACTAGCCCCTCCTTATCTGAAGTTTCCCTTCTGCAGTTTCAGTTACCCACAATGAAACATGGCCCAAAAATAATACACAGAAAACTCCATAAATAAAGAGTTCAGAAGTCTTAAATCAGGTGCTCTTCGTTCTAGTAGGTGCTGAAATTTAGCACGCCCCACACTGTCCTATCTGGGACGTGAATCCCCTACGTCCAGAGGATCAATGTTGTATGTGGTCGGTCCCCACCTGCTAGACACTTCGTAGCCTTCTCAGTTCAGATCTACTGTGTTCTGCAACCCTTATTTTACTTAATAATGGCCCCACGGCATAAGCGTTACAATGCTGACCATTCAGATATGCCAAAGAGAAGCCATAAAATGCTTCCTTTAAGTGAAAGGGTGAAAGTTCTCGACTTAATGAGAAAAACAAAATCATATGCGGATGTTGCTAATCTCTATGGTAAGGAATGGATCTTCTATCCATGAATTTATGAAGAAGGAAAAAGTCTCATCATCATAAGAGTTCAATACAATAAGGTATTTTAAGAGAGGAGAGAAAGAGATCACATTTGCCTAATTGTTATTACAATGATGTTAGAATTGTTCTATTTTAATATTTTAATATTCTATTTTAATGTATGATTGTTAATCTCTCACCATGCCTCACTTATAAATTAACCATTATGTGGCTGGGTGCCCATAGCTCAGTGGTTAGGGCACCAGCCACATACACCAAGGCAGGCGGGTTCAAACCCGACTCAGGCCTACTAAACAACAATGACAACTGCAACAAAAAACAACTGGGCGTTGTGGAGGGCTCCTGTAGTCCCAGCTACTTGGGAGGCTGAGGCAAGAAAATCGCTTAAGCCCAAGAGTTGGAGGTTGCTGTCAGCTGTGACATCATAGCACTCTACCCAGGGCAACATAGTAAGACTCTGTCTCAAAAAAAAAAAAAAAAGACTTTTATCATAAGTATGCGTGCATAGGAAAACACATAGTACAAATCTCAGCACTGTCCATGGATTCAGGCCTCCACTGGGGGTCTGGAAATGCAACCTTGAAGACAAGGGGAGGAAACTGTGCATGAAAGAACACTTTTCCTAAGCACATCAGAGTGAAACTTGGAAAACCAAAGACAAAGGAAAATTCAGAAACAGCCAGGGGAATAGGGCAGGGCAGGGTGGGTGGGTATGCGAATACAGAGTACCTTCAACAGAGAAATGATAAAACTACAAGCTAAATTCTCAACAGAAAAAGATGGAAGGCGGAATATAACACAATGGTTATCTTCACAGCACTGAATGAAAATAAGTGGCAGCTCTCAATTTCAACTCCAGCAAAAACAAAAACAAGCAAACTTCAAAACAAAAGGGAAAATAAGACACTTTCTAAAAGATAAAAGAGACCCTTTCTAAAAGAAAAGATAGAAGCTAAGACGGGAAAAAAAAAAACCAGACAGCACCTGTGGCTCATCGAGTAGGGCAAGGCCCCATATACCGAGGGTGGCAGGTTCAAACCCAGCCCCAGCCAAACTGCAACAAAAACATAGCCAGGTATTGTGGCCTGTGCCTGTAGTCCCAGCTATTGGGGAGGCTGAGGCAAGAAAACTGTCTAAGCCCAAGAGCTGGAGGTTGCTGTGAGCTGTGATGCCACAGCACTCTACCGAGGGCGACAAAGTGAGATTCTGTCTCTTAAAAAAAAAAAAGAAAAAAACCATGAAAAACAACAGAAAGGGTAAATAGATATGACTAAATGAATATTAAAAAGTAATGTGTCTTGTGGGTTTTAAAATATAGAAAAAATTCACAACTACAATTTGGACTCTACCTGACAAATACAAACAATGTAACCTAATCATCTGTATCCTTGGATCAATCTGAAAAAATATAGAGAGAGAAAGAATTAAAATAAACAACAACAGCATATAAATTAGGAGGGAAGACCTTTCATTATCTGGGAAGTGGTACAATTTCTACTTTATATCAGTCTTTAACAGGTCAAGGATACATCTTAGAAGAGGTAAGGGGACTGGGCATGGCAGCTCACCCCTATAATCCTAGCACTCTGAAAAGCTAAGGCAGGTGGATTCCTTGAGCTCTGGAGTTCACCAGCTTGAGCAGGAGCAAGATCCTCATCTCTACTAAAAAGAGAAAAAACTAGTCCAGTGTGGTGGCAAGTGCCTGTCTGTAGCCCCAGGTTCTAGGGAGGCTGAGGCACAAGGATCATGTGGGCCCAACAGTTTGAGGTTGCTGTGAGCTATGATGATGCCAGGGCACCCTACCTAGGGTGACAAGAGTGAGACTCTGTCAAAAAAAAAAACAAAAAAAAACGCTAAAGGAACTGCAAAATTGTACAGCAAACAAGAGGCAAAAAGATGGAGTAAAAAAAAATTACCCAATCCAAAAAAAAGATATACAGGGGAGAAGAAAAGAAAGCAATAAATCAGATGACAGATTTAAACTGAACGTATCAGCCATAAGATGTATATAAATTAATATTGTCAGATTCAGGACAAAAATAACAACTATAGGCAATTTGTAAGAGACACACCTTAAGTATAAAGACACAGAAAAGCTGAAAATAAGTTTTAAAAGCAATGAACCAAGCAAACACTAATCCAAAATTAAAAAATAGCTAATACTAATATAAGACACAGCCAATTTTGCAAGAAACACTAAACATTAATCATGATGATTCGCCAGAAAAACAAAAGGTCTATATTTGCATATATGTGATAGCATAACTTTAGTATGTACGTAGCAGAACTGACAGAACGAAAAAGAGAAAGATTTTTCACAGTAACTAGTGGAACAAGCAGGTTATAAATAAAAAACTAAGGACATATAAGACTGAACAACACTGCACACATAGAACCCTGCATCCAATAACTGCTCAGCGCACATATTTTTTTAGCATGCAATGACCTTTTATCCAAATCTATCATATAATAGACCATATACCAAATCTAACAAATATTAAAGGATTTAAATCATTCAAGGTATGTTTTCTGACCAAGTGGGGGTTACAAGAGGTATAGGAGGAGGTAATATTAGAAATGACAAAATAAACTTGAAAATGTCCTGTGTTTAGAAATTAAGCAATTTACTACTTCTTTTTGTTTTTTGAGACAGAGTCTCACTATGTCACTCTCAGTAGAGTGCTGTAATGTCATAGCTCACAGCAACCTCAGACTCTTGGGCTTAAGTGATTTTCTTGCCTTAGCCTCCCAAGTAGCTGGGACTACAGGCGCCTGCCACAACACCCGGCCATTTTTTGGTTGCAGTTGTCATTGTTGTTTTAGCTGGCTGGGTTCAAACCCACCAACCTCAGTGTATGTGGCCAGCGCCCTACCCACTGGGCTACAGGTGCCACCCTAAGCAATTTACTTCAAAATAACACAAAAGTTCAAATAAAGCATCCTCATTATTTTAAACTGAATGATAATAAACATACAACATATTAAAACTTGCAGACTACAAGTATGGGAGTACTTAGAATGAAATTTACAGCTTTTAAAGCACTTAAAGAGAATTATTGGCTATGGGGCCAAGTGTGGTGGCTCGTGTGTGTAATCCCAGCACTCTGAGAGCCTGAAGCTAGAGAACTGATTGCTGGAGGCTAGGAGTTTGAGACCAGCCTAGGCAATCTAGCGAGACTCTGTCTCTACAAAAAATTTAAAAATTAGCTAAGTGTGGGCCAGGTGCAGTGGCTCATGCCTGTAATCCCAACACTCTGGGAGGCTGAAGCAGGTGGACTGCCTGAACTCAGAGGTTCAAGACCAGCCTGAGCCGGAGCGAGACCTCATCTCTAAAAAATAGCCGGGCATTGGGGCGGCGCCTGTGGCTCAGTGAGTAGGGTGCCGGTCCCATATACCGAGGGTGGCGGGTTCAAACCCGGCCCAGGACAAACTGCAACAAAAAATAGCCAGGCGTTGTGGCGGGTGCCTGTAGTCCCAGCTACTCAGGAGGCTGAGGCAAGAGAATCACCTAAGCCCAAGAGCAGGAGGTTGTTGTGAGCTGTGACGCCACGGCACTCTACCAAGGGGGACAAAGTGAAACTCTGTCTCTAAAAAAAAAAATAGGTGGGCATTATGGCAGGCCCCTATAGTCCCAGCTACTTGGGAGGCTGAGGCAAAAGAATCGCTTGAGTCCAAGAGGTTGAGGTTACTATGAGCTATCATGCTACCCTACCCAAGGGCAACAAAGTGAGACTCACTATCAAAAAAAAAAAAAAAAAATTAGTTGAGCATGGTGGCTCACGCCTGTAATCCTGGCACTCTGGGAGGCCAAGGTAGGTGAATTGCTTGAGCTCAGGAGTTCAAGACCAGCCTGAGCAAGAGTGAGACAACATTGCTACTAAAAATGGAAAAAAAAACAAAAAACAAATTAGCCGGGCACGGTGGGGCAAACCTGTAGTCCCAGCTACCTGGGAGGCTGAGGTAAGAGAATCACTTAAGCCCAAGAGTTTGAGGTTGCTGTGAGCTATGACGCCATGGCACTCTACCCAGGGCGACTGAGTGAGACTCTGTCTCAAAAAAAAAAAAGGAAAAACACAAAGAAAATGGAAAATGGTGGGCTGAAAAAAAACAATAATCTAAATATTTATCTCAAGAAGTTAGAGAATATATAACAAATTAGACCTAAACAAAGTAGGAGAAAACTAATGTGTGAAAAGTAAATAGGTAAGTAAATAAAAGAAGACCAACAAAATCAAAAGTCTAACAAAGTCAAAAGCCTGTTATTTGAAAAGACTAATAAAACTGATAAACCTCTGGTATAAAACAAATGATCAGTATCAGGAATGAAAGAAAAACCTCACTATAGATCCTACAGAAAATAAGAGGGTATTTTGAATAATTTATGTCAAAAAACTTGAAAATTTAGATGAAACAGATAAACTCCTAGAAAGAAACATAATTATCAAAATTGACACAAGAAATTAAGAATCTGAAAAGTTCTTTATCTAATACAGAAAAATTTCCCCACAAAGAAAATACTATTATTATTTTAAAAAGAAAAATACCAATCCCATCCAAACTCTTCCAGGGAACAAACAAGGATGAAATGTTTCCCAGCTGATTTTATAAACCAGCATAATCTCTTTTTTTCAGAGACAGAGTCTTACTATGTCTCAGTAGAGTGCCGTTGCGTCACAGCTCACAGCAACCTCCAACTCCTGGGCTTAGGTGATTCTCTTGTCTCAGCCTCTCGAGGAGCTGGGACTACAGGAGCCTGCCACAATGCCCGGCTATTTTTTTGTTGCAGTTTGGCCGGGGCCGGGTTTGAATCTGCCACCCTCGATATATGGGGCCAGCGCCCTACCCACTGAGCCAGAGGCGCCGCTCAAATCAGCATTATCTTGATAGCAAAATATGATAAGGAAATTATAGGAGGAAAAAAATTTAAGTTGTCCTCACTGATGAATATAGATACAAAAACCCTAAACAAAATATTAGCAAAAACAATTGCATATTCTCTCTCTCTCTCTACATATATGTAGATATGTATGTATACATATATGCAAAGAATACTTGGTCCTTGCAAGGTTAATTTAACACTCAAAAATATACATAATTCGCCACAATAACAACATAACAAGAAAAAAAAAATCACACTATCATCTTATTCCATTATCAAAAGGAAAAACATTTGATAAATTAACATGCACTCAGGATTTTTAAAAAATCATCCACTTGGGATAACAACTAGGAAGAGAGGAAAACTCCACAGGAATAGAGGAAAACTACAGCAAATATCATTCTTAATGATGGAATATTTGTTAAAAAGCATTCCTTCTGAGATGAGGAATAATATAAGAATGCCGCTGGGTGTGGTGGGCGCCGCCTGTGACTCAGCGAGTAGGGCGCCGGCCCCATATACTGACGGTGGCGGGTTCAAACCTGGCCCCAGCCGAACTGCAAAACAAAAAAATAGCCTGTAGTCCCAGCTACTCGGGAGAATCGCCTTAGCCCAGGAGCTGGAGGTTGTTGTGAGCTGTGTGACGCCACGGCACTCTACTCAGGGCAATACAGTGAGACTCTGTCTCTAAAAAAAAAAAAAAAAAAAAAAAAGCCAGGCGTTGTGGTAGACACCAATAGTCCCAGCTACCCAACTCCTGCTAAGGCAAGAGAATCACTTGAACCCAAGAGTTTGAGTTTGCCGTGAGCTAACATGCCATGGCACTCCACCAAGGGTGACGAAATGAGACTCTGTGTAAAAATAAAGAATGCCTTTGGGTACCACTCTACTTAAAAAAAAAAAAAGACGGCACCAAAGGTGCTACACAGTGCGATAAAGCAAGCAAAAGAAATATGTAAGAATTGGAAAGAAAATAATAAAACTATTTGCAGACAACACAAGTGGGTTCATAGAAAATCCAAAAGAATCTTCAGCTAAACGATTATAAAAATTAAGTAAACTTAGGCAACCATATATAAAGTCAATACACAAAAAAATTAATGGCAAAAAACATAGTATTTCTACATAACAGTAACAATTATGTGCATATTATGCATATACTATATGTATTATAAGGACAAAATTAAAAACATCATTTAAATAATATCTGAGCTGGGCTCACACCTGAATTCTAGCATTTTGGGAAGCCAAGGCAGGAGGATCACTTGAGCTCAGGAGTTTGAGCCACCTGAACAGCACAGCAAGAATCCATCTCTACAAATTTAGCAGAAAAATTAGCCAGTCATAGTGTCACTTCTCAATTACTCAAGAAGCTAAGGCAGGAGGATCCTGTGAGCCCAGGATTTTGAGAGTACACTCCAAAAAAAAAAAAAAAAATTTAAAATTCTAACAGGGCATGTGTGACTGTAAATAAAAAACTGACAAGTGGATTCTAAAATTATATTGAAATGCAAAGGAACTGACAACCAAAACAATGCTAAAAGGCCAGCTGTGGTGGCTCATGCCTATAATCCTAGCACTCTGGGAGGCCAAGTCAGGTAGAATGCTCAGGAGACCAGCCTAAGCAAGAGAGAGACACCATCTCTACTAAAAATAGGCCCAGTCTACCAGCAAGGCTGAGCCAAGAGGATCACCCTAGCCCAGGTGTTTGAGGGTGCTGTGAGCTATGATGACACCATGGCACTTCAGCCAGGGCGACAGAGTGAGATTCTGTCTCAAAAAAGAAAAAAAAAAAAAATCCTAAAGAACAAATATGAGAAGACTTACCATACTGGAAACTAAAACATATTACAAAGCTCTAATAATTAAGAAAATGTAATGTCCAAAAGATAAGCACACAGACTCATGAAACAGAACAAACAGTCAAGAACATATTTATGAATACTGGATTTATAACAAATGTGGCACTTCAGAGCAGTGGAGAAAGGATTATGTTTCAGAAAATGGCACTGGGTCAATTAGATAGTTACCTCACACCATACACAGAATTCAATTCCAGATAAAATTGAGGCTGACGCTAAGAAAATTATTAAATTCCCTTCTCTTCTGGCTTCAAACTGAGTTCAGCAGATGGGAGACATCAGCAGGAGATTGAGAGTGAGAGAAGATCAGGATATTTATTCCCCAGGCTCTCTTTCTGCCAATTAGCATGAGCTGCCTGCATCCCTCTAAGGAAGGCCACAGCTCCTAGCAGGTGGGGAGGAGCTACCCTGTCCAGGTTGAAGTTGCACCTCTTTCCTAATACTTCATTAAAGATCGAGATGTATCAAGGGCTCTCAGCCATCATCTCAGTATCCCAATACTGGCTGCACTATCCCTGATTTTATTTTATTTTTTTAGAGACAGAGTCTTACTTTGTCGCCCTCGGTAAAGTGCCATGGTGTCACGGCTCACAGCAACGTCCAACTCTTGGGTTTAAGCGATTCTCTTACCTCAGCCTCCCGAGTAGCTGGGACTACAGGTGCCCACCACAACACCTGGCTATTTTTTGTAGCAGTTTGGCCAGGGCCGGGTTTGAACCCGCCACCCTTGGTATATGGGGCCAGTGCCCTACCCACTGAGCCACAGGTGCTGCCCCATCCCTGATTTGTTTTTTAAACTTTACCCATATTTGTAAGTTTTCCTTTTATTAAACTCTCAAAATACCTCGTTTGAGAGTCTTCTGTTTCCTGCAGAGACTGACTCAATGAGGCATTATCTAGACAAGCTGAAGTCACAGATATGTATAGCCTCTCATCTAAAAATTCCATTCCTAGATGCACAGTTTACAGGAAGGCACACTTATGTGCACCAGACATTTAAGTGCCATTCATTGAAGCAATGTTCATAATAGTACCAGACTGGAAGAAAGACACATGTACAAACAGTTGAGAAGTTGAATTTGTTAATCTTACAATGCAATAATATATTCCATGAAAAATGAATAAACTACTCAATTCTTTTTTTTTTTTTTAATTTCAGGGCTCTTTTACATTCTTAGGAACTATTATGGACCCTAAAGACTTTTTGTTTTATACAAAATATGTAAAGAATTTTTTAAATGTTTATTCATTTTAAAACAACAATATATTACATGTTAGCATAAATAACATTTCTTGCAAAAAATAACTTTCCGTTTTTCCAAAACAAAAGTGAGGAGTGGCACTCACTGTTTTATATTTTTGCAAAATTAAAAAACAGTTAAATTTTCATGACTGCTTTTCTACATTCAGGCTATAGTGATACGTTGTTTTGGTTGAAGCACATGAAGGAAATCACTCTTACACAGATATTTAGTTGGAAAAGAGGAACAGCTTAACAGCCTTTTCACATAACTGTGATTATTCATCTTTGATACTACCAAAAATTAATAAATGATAGTTTTTAAAGATTAAACGCAATATAGCACCTGAAACTCCTATCAGTGAACTCCTCATATTCTGTTGTATCAAAATTCACTGGGTTATCTCACATATTGCATGAATTTTTCACCCATGCATGATTTTCTAATATCATGCATACATCATTTGGAAAACACGGCTCGCTAAATTATTCAAGTCTTTCAGATGATGACATTTCCCTACAGGACATCAAAAAAACCTACAATCAAACATTTTCTTTATTATCACTATCTATCATATTAGAAAAGTTTTAAAGTATTGACATACTGTCAAGCTCATGGTAGTAGGTTCAAATTTCCTAAAATTGTAATTTTCATGTAAAAACTCAAATCTTATCATTGGCAACAAATATAGTCAATTGTTTTCTTTGAAGTGACAAGCTCACTTTGTTCATTTTTGAGAAAATGTCAGCCAAATACTTCTGTATGAGTAACCACAGTTTATCTATCAGTCATTTTATCAAATGAAAATAGTGTTCTATTAAAAAAGTAACAAGATTAGCTTGCACTCAAATAACTAAACACGTGCTCTTCCTTAAGGCAACCATTATACAGCAGAAGTGCTTTGTGCATATTTAGCATTTCATCACACAGAATATTAAAAAGACGTGTTCTCAAGGGTTGAGATTTAATAAAATCAGTCATTTTTTCTGCTTTTATCGAGGACATTCTTGAGTGAAACGTGATCTTTTAAACTGCCAATAAATGGCAGTGCAGAATAAAATGATTACTGGTACAGTCTGGGGTCACTGCCTTTATTCATGATAAGGTGTCAGGAGTTTTATTCATAATTGCTTTTGTAACATCAGTACAAATATCAACAGCGAAAAGGGCAAATAACATTTTGGTATTATTATGAAAATAGTTTTGACCTCTCAGATCCCCTGAGAGGGGTTTTGGGAAATCCTAGAGGTTCACAGACCACACTTTGAAAACTACTGAATTACAACAATACAAAACAACAATGTGGATGAATCTTGAAGGTATAATCCAGAGGGAAAACAAACAAGCAAAAAAACACACAAAGGCTATACACTAGACGATCTGTCTATACAAAAATTCAAAACCAGGCAAAAGTAAACCATATTGTTTATGGATGCATACTTAGTTTACGAAACAACGCTGGGAGATCTTAACACACTTCTCAGTAACTGACACATCAAGCAGATGAAAATTAGCAAGGTTATGAAAGATTTGAACAAACGCAAATAACAAACTTAATCCAATGGCCATATAGAGAACCCTACGCCCAACAGAATACACGTTCTTTACAAACACATTACAACACCCATAAGAACTGGCAATACACTATGCAAGTCTCAACAAAAACAAGGAACAATATAACACAGACAATATCCTTTGGTTGCAATGCAATTATATTAAAAATCAATAATAAAAAGAACTTTTAAAAAGCCAACATTTGTCAAATTTTAAAAGTATGCTTTTAGATGGTTCATTGGTTAAAGAAATCATAATAGAAATTAGAAAATATTTACAAGTGAATAATAAAAATACTACAACATACAGAAACTTGTGAGGCGAGCTAAAACAGAAGATGCTTACAGTTTCAAATGATTTTATTAAAAAAGAAGATGAAAATTCATGACCTGAGAATTTGGAGGTCAGAGAGAATAAATCCAAAGAAAATATAAAGAAAGAACATAATTAAGCCTGATAGCAACCTAACTTGTTTAAATGAATTTATGTCATATCTTATCTATAGAGATATATCCAAAAAGGTACTACCCAAGCTGTTACAGCATCTACATCACAGCACCTCAACCGAGCAGTTGCAACTGACCATTTAACTGCAAAGCCCAGTGAAATTCATCATGATGCTGAGGACCGTGGCTCCCTCCAGTCAAGCGCTCCAACTAGAATCTTAGGTAAGAACACTTTCTCTCCACCAACTAATTGAAGACAGGATCTCTCCAACCCCCCAATCTCTGTTGTGACCTTAATATTCTGAGAAAAACCGAGATCCTTCTCTTGGTAAAAACCAAGGAGGCTGTGCTTTGAAAAGAAACTAACTCAGAAATTCACAGATTGTCCTTGAGTTAAGTTGGGGGTGTGGAGCTAATAAAATTCAGTAAAAATTCTGCAAAATCTCAGAGTTATCATGAAGAAGGGCTACAAATAATCCGCCATTTCCTTCATTCCTCCCCTTTGACAACCATAGTCTCCTTCCCTCTTCTGTTTATCTCTTCTCTCTCCCGATTGCAGTCACCTACATCTAAAGGGGTGGATCACAGTGAGGGCTCTGGCAGGAACACAGCCTCCTTCCCCTGTACGCTGTCCTTCATGATTTTTTGGTGGTGCCATTTCCAACCCTTTGCGAATCACTGCTCTGGGTTTCATCCAAATTGACCCACTTCTCAAATTTCAGATGTCGATTTTACTTTCTGACTACAATCTTTTAATTTTCCAGTTTTTTCACCCCCTCACCCCCATTAAGCCTCTTCTTCAGCATCATTAAATACTCCAGCCCTTGATCCATCAGCCCCTTCCTTCCTAGACTTCTACTCCTACGAAACCAGGACTCCAAAGACAAGCAGTGAATGACCTGTGGCAGCAAAGAAGATTCAAAGCTCCCCTTCCTCACAGACCTACAGCAATCCCACAGTCTGGCAAAATCACACTCTTAAACAAAAATGCAGTTACTTTACATGTGGTTATTCAGTTTCAGCTGAATTCTCTCTCTTTTCTTTCTTTCTTTTTTTTTTTTTTTTGAGACAGAGTCTCAAGCTGTCGCCCTGGGTAGAGTGCTGTGGCATCACAGCTCACAGCAACCTCCAACTCCTGGGCTTAAGTGATTCTCTTGCCTCAGCCTCCCCAGTAGCTGGGACTGCAGGTGCCCACCATGACGCCCAGCTATTTTTTAGAGATGAGGCCTCACTCATGCCCAGGCTGGTCTCGAACCATGAGCTCAGGCAATCCACCACCTCAGCCTCCCAGAGTCCTGGGATTACAGGCATGAGTCACCGTACCCAGCTTCTCTCTCTTTTTTTAAGTGATGATGAATGAGGGTTGTTTTTATTTTCTTCTGTTGTTGACATGAAAAAATTTGACTGTCTGAGAAGATCTAAAATTGGAGATAGAGCTTTGCCCCATTTATACTAAGCCAGCTGCATTCTCAGAGCTATTCTCCTGTCGTTTTCTTATGCTTGCCATCTTCTCTTTCCGAGCCCCTTCCATTCTCCTCAAACCACCTTCCCACCCCTAAGGCTGCCTCTCACTCTCCTGCTTTGCATCCTACTTCATAGAGAGGAAAAAGGAGGCGGGGGGGGGGGGATCAGGCTTGACAGAAACTATTCTGACAAACGTCACAAATGAATTATTCTTTTCCCAACTTTTCCCATGGCCAGCTCCTTCCCACCAGTCAGACTCCAGCTTAAATGCTACCTTCTCAAAGAGCTCTTCACTGACCCACCATGAAGAGCTGGCCTCCTGCTCGCTTGATCCCATGGCTCTGTTTCACTTCCTCTCAGGCCATTTATAAAGGCAGGGACCCGGCCAGTCTTGTTTACCACACTATCCCTAGCACCTAGACGACAGCAGATGGTCAGTAAATATTCCTGAAATAAACTATTCCTATGAGAAAACTAGCTTTGAGTTACTCACAAGCTTCAATAGTACACTCCTTACATAAAATTCAACCAACCCACCCTTTTCTAATTTTGAACTCTGTCAACTTTCCTACTTCCCTTCACTTTAAGTCCCATCTAAGCTATTTTCTTCAAAATCACTGCCATCTCTATCTACCAGCCCTTCAAACCTATTTTGTCATTTCAGAATTTTTTTTTATTATCTGGCTTGCATTTTCCCACTCTACCTGAACCCTTATTACTGTCAGTAACTTCCATACGGTCAGCAAGTGACACAGTGACTCTGATATGTGTGTCAGGAACAAACCACAGCCTCAATCTCAAACCTGAACTATTTCCTCTTAAAAACCTCAGCATTCATCCTTTCTACTTCCCTGCACCCAACAAAACTGTTCTTGCTCTTTAACCTCTAAGCTTGCAGCCTCTCTGTTTTATATTCCTGGATATGCACTTGATTTTCTACCATTTTGCTATATGTATCCTCCTCTAATAATGCAACTCTCACTACCCTTTTAAACAAGCTTCAGTAATACACTTCTTACATAAAATTCAACCATCCTTTTCTAATTTTGAACTCTGTCAACTTTCCTACTTCACTTTAAGTCCCATCTAAGCTATTTTCTTCAAAATCACCGCCATCTCTATCTACCAGCCCTTCAAACCCATGTTCTCTCCGACCTTACTGTGCTCCAGACCACTTCAAAAAACATTTTATTATGTTGAATTGCAGATTGGAAGATGTAACACATTAAATGCCACATGAGTTGTGTTTAACTTACGCTAGTTTTGAGCCCTAGGCCTCGTGAAGCATATATAACTCACACGTCTCTTGACCCAAGGAAAAACAGTGTGGCAGTCAATATGTTAAGTTTAACATGTAAAGATTTAAAGTAAACCAAGACCTGGGTAAACAAGAGACAATCCTACTATCTGGATCTAGAAACAGCAGTGTTAAACAGAGAATGTGGGAATTCCACATTCTTATTAGATTACGAAGAGATATACAATTTGCATTAATTCCCAGCCACCACTTCACGTGATTATGTGAGGAAAAGTACTTACATAGATAAGTCCTGAATAGTAGCGATCCTTCAGATTATGTAAAACGGAAGCTTCATTCAAGCATGTCAATTCTGCCATATCCTCCACCTTTGAAAACTTAGGTGGGTTCATCTTCTGAATGTCATCTTTGTTGACCATTGCTTTCTTTCCATTCTCTGCCAACTCCACCATAACTTCATCTCCCCGTTCTTCTTTGATACTAGCTGCCTCAAAACCATGGCGTTCTGATGGAATCCACACTAGCTTTTTAGCTGTCCAATCAGCTTGAGTGGCAGGGTTGTAGATGACAGCCCTGTCCACAAAGAGATACCTCTCTGGATCCTCAAGTCCAGTTCTCTGTGCCATTGTAAACAGAAGGATCCAAGAGCAATCGCCTCTACGAGAAGTGGAGGAAGACAAAGTTAGATGTTTAAGAAATACAAAATAATTTGTAAGTTTTACTTTCCTAAGAAACTTAAAACCTTTAGTAAACATAAAGCATAAACTCTGAGTTAAGGAGCTGGGAGTTTTCTTCTTCATGGCCATACTAACCAAGAGTCCAAGGTAAATTGTGGGAGTGACCACAAATTATGACTCTGGTTGTCTGACGACCACTCAAGATTTGCCCTCAGTTACTAATGGATTAAAAACAGGCCGAAGAAAAAAACATTCCTGGTTGACTTTTTTTCTCTTCATCTCCTCTTTCACCCCTCACCACAAATTAAACAGGGAGTTAAGAAAGAAAAGGAGAAAGAAAAAATAAAAATAAAGATGCATAATGAAAGGTCCATGAAGTGGTATCAGAATTAGTGTGACCACAGGAAACAGCCACAAAAACCCATGATTGCCAGGAGAGTATATAAAGAATCAGGTCTAAAACATGCCTGCCATTCTGCCTTTGGACAACAGATTCAAAATTCTTCCCATGAATACTCTAAATCAATCCCCCAGCTTCTCTAGGGCCTCATGTGGTCTTAATGTAACCAAATGGGGCCACAAAAGACAATTGTAACTTAGCTTCACACAACAGCAACAGCGTTTCAGGGACTTGGTGGTAGCTGTTCAGCCTTCCACTCCCACCGTGCAGATGGTCCTACCCGATCACCTCATCAGCATTCCACCATTCATCAAGACTCATTCTCCACCCTGACCTCTCACCTGTAACAGACTCAAATGTGCTTATGCCTTCCCACTAGAGCTGTATTTTTCAATCTTTTTTATGTCACGGCACACTTGAACCTAGTTAAACTTTCATGGCACACTTAAATTATGTTGATCAAAAAAAAAAGTAAAAAGAAGAATATATTTATGTGCTTGGAACATCTTTTGAAAATAATCTAATTAATGATCTTCAAAGAATTTTTATGGCACACTGGAGATCCTTTTGCCACAGCACACTGGTTGAAAAATCACTGTTCTGGATCGGCGCCTGTGGCTCAACGGGCTAAGGCGCCAGCCACGTACACCTGAGCTGGCAGATTCGAATCCAGCCCGGGCCTGCCAAACAACAATGATGGCTGCAACCAAAAAATGGCCGGGCGTTGTGGCGGACGCCTGTAGTCCCAGCTACTTGGGAGGCAGAGGCAAGAGACTCGCTTTGAGCCCAGGAATTGGAGGTTGCTGTGAGCTGTGATGCCATAGCACTCTACCCAGGGTGACAGCTTGAGGCTCTGTCTCAAAAAAAAAAAAAAAGAAAAATCACTGTTCTGAAGTAGATGGACCCTCGGCGCCTGTAGCTCGGCAGCTAGGGCAATAGCCACATACACGGGAGCTGGCGGGTTCAAATCCAGCCCAGGCCCACCAAACAACAATGACAACTATAACCAAAAAAAAAAAAATAGCCAGGCATTGAGGCGGGCGCCTGTAGTCCCAGCTACTTGGGAGGCTGAGGCAAGAGAATCGCTTAAGCCAAAGAAAGAGTTAGAGGTTGCTGTGAGCTGTGATGCCACAGCACTCTACCCAGGGTGACAGCTTGAGACTGTGTCTCAAAATAAATAAATAAATAAATAAAAGTAAATAAAGTAGGGCGGCGCCTGTGGCTCATCGAGTAGGGCACTGGCCCCATATACTGAAGGTGGCGGCTTCAAACCCAGCCTCTGCAGAACTGCAAAAACAGAAAAATAGCCGGGTGGGCGTTGTGGCGGGCAACTGTAGTTCCAGCTACTTGGGAGGCTAAGGCAAGAGAATCGCCTAAGCCCAGGAGATGGAGGTTGCTGTGAGCTGTGTGATGCCACGGCACTCTACCGAGGGGGATAAAGTGAGACTCTATCTCTACAAAAAAAAAAAAGGAAAAATAAATAAAGTAGATGGCAAGAAGCAAACATAAAAGTCCAGATACAGTCTGACCAGCGCCAAGAAAAAACAAACAAACAAAAAAGAAACCACTAACAAGGAACCACCCCTAACCACACTGAGGAAAGTACTGATTCTTTGACTTTTACAATTAATGGATCTCGAGACCTCACTGGTTTATTTAGCACTCATCTACTGTTGGTTCCTAAGGGACTACTAGAGAAAGCTCCATACGTGTTACTGCTGAGATATGTCTCTTCTTCAACTTGTGCAACTGACAGGATTCTGCATTCATCACTCGCCTTTCTGATACGATTCGCCAATCCTGCCTGACAATGTCTTTTTGGAATTCAATACTATCTTACACCTTTTTACTATTACTATAAATTCCAAGTTATTATAAATTTCATAGGCTCGGTTTCCATGATTTCATTCAAATAAATACAAGAAACCAACTAAGTACCTACTCTAGGCTATCAAATTCCCCCAACTTCTCCCCTCCTATCTATCCATCCCACTCCACCCAGCCAAAAATCCTGGGGTTTCTTTGCAGGCAAGAGGATAGATGTTAAGTCATCAACTGTAGCCTGTTAAGAGAAATCATAAAGTAGTCCAAACTGCTTAAGAGATTCTTAACCTTGATCTTGAGTCCAAAGGTAAATTTTAAGCTCCATGAAATCCCTGAAATGGTATAAAAATGTTATATATTTAGTGTGTGCATATATGTTCTAAGAAGAACACCCGTAACTTTTCCAAAGAGTCCCTAAGTGCTCTATGTGCTAAAACATTAATCACTGATAAAAAGTGATTTTGTGATTTTTGTTTTATCCAATTCTATATAACCTTTAGAACATCCACATTATTTTTTAAATCATGTTATGAATTAGTCTAGATCATTCAGACTAATGACAGACCCCAGTCCTTTAACCCCTAACAATAATTTTCCAGGATTAAATAGCTAAGATGCTTCTGAAATTATTTGTTACAATGTAATGCATTTCAAACATTCTCTCTAGAGTAGCAGTTCTCAAATTTCCACATGCATCACCAGTACTTGGAAGGTTTATGAAAATAGGGATTGCTGGGTCCCTCTCCAGTTCCTGATTCAGTAGGTCTGGGGTAGAACCTGAGAATTTGCATTTCTAACAAGTTGCTGCAGTTGGTGCTGGTCTGGGGCCACACTTGACACCCCTGCTCCATAGTTCTGTGGTTGCCTGGTGAGCCACTGTCACTAGTAGGTATGCTGGGGTAGGAAAAGCAGTTGGAAACCAATGATCTAGACTAATTCGCAACACGATTTCAAAAAATATGTGGACTATGTGGACATTCTAAAGGTTATATAGAATTGGATAAAACAAAAATCACAAAACATGTGACTAATGTTACTATGACATCTACAAATAAAACAACACATTTTATACCTAAAGTTGGATTTATCTTCTCAGGCATCCTCTTGGGAGAGGGCAATACAGAAAACATTCATGGGCACGCTACATTCTGAAGAACAGTTTCAAAAGCAAATTACCAGAACAAGTCTAATCACACTATTAACAAGTCTTCTCTTCCCAACTTAAAACTGTACACTGGTAAGAAGAAAGGAAGCACAGCTCTAAGGTAGGAAACATCTAAATGAAATTTAAGGACAAATAATTGGATACCCACGCTGCCTTTCGGAAGGACAGGGTCTCTTAAAAGGGAAAATATCCAACTGTAACAAAAGCTGATAAGTTACCCTTCTTATTCTTATTAAGTATAAACTGCATATCCTACACAGCACGTAGGAAATGCTTGCTGTCAGCAGGCACATGCACCTTTCTTTAATTTTACATTGGTCATGCTTAAGTTTAGTGAGAGACTATAAATAAGAATTACTTATTTCTCAGATCAGCAAAAGTTCATTATATACTTTAAAATTATTTTATCAAATCAGGACATTTTAAATTTATCAGTACTTTTTCTAGGTGGGAAAAATGCTTATAATTTAAAACATTAAATTATAAAACATTAAAATAAAAAAACATTAAATCACAAAAGTGTACTCGAAGCACGCTGTCATTTTTGTGGGGGAAAATTACATATACACATGTGTTTTGCTTAAAAAAAAAATGGAATGAACATATTCACTAGGTCTTTCTTTAACTGGGTAGGAAGGAGGCTTACAAATTACTTTCACTTTTTCAGATTCTTCCACAACTAAACACTGTGAGGACAGCTGCCTGTTCCTTGTCATATCTCAAGCGCTTAGCCTGGTAGGTTCGGGGGATCTGTACCTACTGGTCAATATTTACACACACGCTCTCTACCCTCACATGAGACTCAACCTCTCCACAACCACAAACCAACGACTCCTGCAACTCCTGACCCAAATGCTACCCTTTCAGAAGTTCTTTTCAGGTCACTCAGGCTATTTAATCCTTCTCCTTCTCCTAACATTTTGTACTGTTCAGCTGATATTCTTCTTGCCCTGCCTTGCCTTGCACCATAGGGCTTCACAGGTAATAGGTGCTCATATTGTTGTTTATTTGATAGAGTCCATGAGGCCAATGAAGATGTTTTGTTCAGTTTAACTCTTCACTTGTGATTGTCAAATATATATATATATTTTTTACTCCGTTGTACATCTGGTACCCAATCTGAATAACACTGATGTTTAACAGTGCACCACTCTCAAATGCTTTGCCTTGCTGAAAGAACAATACTATAATCTTTAAAATAGCAAATACCACTGTTACACATCACTTATCACGGCCAGGCACTATTCTAAGCAGTTTCCATATATCAATCTAAATTCTCACAACAGTGCTATGAGGTAGGTACTGTTAATGTCTTCATTTTATAGATGAGGAATCTGAGGTATAGAGAAAGCCAATAACTGGTCCAAGTCACACAGCTAACAAGTAGCAGAACTGGGATTAAACTCTGAGTTTAATCCCAACTCCAGAGTGCATGCTACAATGACGGAAGGTGAAAACAGAGGAAATTTGGAAGGGCATGTAGAACATGATATACTACTTCTCCATTAAATAAAAACTCTATCAATTATGGCTTAAAGACTATGAACACAATCTGGCAAAGGCTTTATATTTCGTAGAAAACAATGCCTGTACTTAGGGGAAAAAGGAGCAAACGGGAACCTCTTTGTAGCAGACATAATCTGAGATTACTGGTATCATCTGAAATAACTAATTATAATTAAATCATTCACCTGTGTATGATTTAGCCCCCTACAGAGCCAAAGTTCTCATCCCTTACAGTGGTTTGACATATACCCTGGGGCTCCTCCACCAAGGTCATTTTTCTCTTCCAAAGAAATGCCACCCAACAAACTTCTCCACTTCTTCCTAGCACCTACTGTGGATATGGATGGAGGAAAATGACTCAATTTTAAGAACAGCTTGCACCCATACTAAAAGGCAAACAAAAATGATGGATAAATTATCCATGACAGAGTATCACTCTATAACAGATAAAACAGAACACTACCAGTTTGTGTAATGCTGCCGTTGAGGTCACTTACATTATATAGGCTGGGCCAGTCTGATAACTTATCAAAATTGTGCTTAACCAAATGATCACAAACACAAACCAAATACAAAAGGCCACTACTGCTGTTTATGGCCTGCTCCATTTCCCAATTAATACCTTTATACTGTATTAAATATTCCCCAAACTTGGATCCAACACCAGGAATTTTAATTCCTCAAATTAAAGTACATAAACAGTTGAAGCATATATATAGTCTTCGACGCTACAACATGCCCTTCAAAATTTCCTCCATCTCGCCTTCCATCCCGGCTGTCTTCACTGTAATGATTCCCCTAAGGAACCTAAATAAAAAGCCAGGCTCTCCCGGGTCACATCCCTCTGCTGCCAAAGCTCGTGCTATATCACACAATTACACCATATGCTTTCTCCAGATAAGGACGGAGAAGAACTGAAATTTAAGATGCAGAGGTAAGGAGATGCATAAAATGGCCACTTTTCCAGTACCCGAGACAGATAGGGCATACTTGACTATCAAAGGCATAGCACTAAGAGAATAATTAATAAAGGCAGACTTACGAAGGAGATTAAACAATAAATAGATTATAAAGTTTTCCCAGAGTGAGATACTATCAAGAATAATTAAACCTCACTCAAAGAATCCTCAGTTTCAATGCTAAAAAACAAAATCTCAGCAAAGCCAAAGTATTTTATTTGGTATTATATTATTCAGTGAAAACAGCAGTCTTTGTTTCATCTGCAGTCTGGATCTACCCCGCCTGCTTCCCCCCACCCCACCCCAGCCCTCCCCACCCCCTTCCATCCACCGCAGTGATCTTGAAGGGAGCTGCAGAGGCCCAAA
Organism: Perodicticus potto; assembly: GCA_963574655.1. Lineage (NCBI taxonomy): Eukaryota > Metazoa > Chordata > Mammalia > Primates > Lorisidae > Perodicticus > Perodicticus potto. The sequence goes on from CAUYRH010140394.1 coordinate 34,366, forward strand.
GAAACAGAGATAACGGTCGCAGACACAGGCCACGTTACCCAAACCTCACCAGCCCGGGTCGGACCCGCCGAGTCGCCAGCCTCTTTCCTAAGGCCCTAGTTCCGAGGCAGGCCCGGTCGGGGGCGTCCCGCGTCCCCGGGCTGCATCCGCCCACCACAGGCCCACAAAGCCCCCGCAAATGCCAAGACTCTGCGGCTTCAACTTCCCTCTGACCCAATTCCAGACTGATTTTATGGGATCAGGGTGTGACCCCGACTGCAGAAAGCAAGGAAGACACTGCGGCGAGCCATTCCCAGCGCCCTTACACAATGAAGGGATCCCGAGGCGAGAGCTGACCCTCCCCCCGGCCGCCCTGCAGCAGCGCGCCCCCGCCACATTTCCCGCCTTGCTCCCCCAAACCGCCCGGGCCTCGCCAGGCGTCCACCCCGGCCCCGGCAGTCCACAGGGCGCGCTGTAGAACGCCCCCCTCCCGCCTTCCTTCTCCAGCGCCAGCAGAGCCCGACCCTCCCCGCGCCCGCGACAGGCTCCGGAGCCCCGCGCCCGCCGCGCGCTCCCCTGGCCGCGCAGAGGCTCTGCCCTCGCGTCCCTCCACCCCACAGTCCCGGGCGCGCCGCCCGCCCCCAAGCCCTCCGCAGACCCCTCTACCTGGCCTGGGGGGACCGGCCCGGCCTAACTTACCCGGGGGCCCTCCTGTCCATCTTCCCCCCCCCCACTGGGATCACGCTTTCCAGCCCACCCAGAATCCCCTCCCATCCTGGGAGGCAGACACAGACTGGCGCACTCCAAGACCCCCACCAGGGCACTGGCCCCAAACCCCGCGACCCCAGGGATCCCACACAAGAGAACCTGGTCTCCACATCTCCCTCCCTAGATCTCCATCCCCAGCCCCCAAGGGGTCGCTATCCTGCACACCCAGGCCCGGATCCCAGCAGGGGTCTCACTCTCAAGGACCTCATTCCCTACCCCTTCGGGGGTTACTCCATCTCCACGCACTGGGGTCCCATTTACCCACGCCCAGGACCCTGCTCGCATGAGCCTAAGGTCTCCGCAGCACAAACCCTCCCGTCTAGAACCCCTCTGACTTCCACAGCTCCCTCTTCGGCTCCGTTCCTGCCCCTCAGAGTTTCCCAGTCTCCCTAGTCCGGGCTCTGTCCCTCCTCTAATGAACCGTGCTCCCACCCCGGGCCGCGGCACTCGGACCCCGGCAGCCGCACCTCTCACCTTCAGCCGAAGATGGTGGCGCCAGCGCACGTCCCCAGCCGCGACCACAGATCCGACGCTTCAGTCCCAAACCCACCGCTGCCTCCGCCGGGCTCCTTTAGCACTGCTGCTTGGGGCTGCTCCACCCACTCCCACCCTCATTGGGCCAGCTCCACGCCCATCACCGCCGCCCCCAGACCCACTGGTCCGTTTGCGCGCCCATCTCCAAGGGAAGACGTTAGCAACCCGAACGAAGCTACCTTCCCGAGTCCGCTCCCTCCACCCACCTGGAAAGATGCTCATTGGCTCCCACTCCCAGCCCAGGCCATGGAGACCCCAATCTCATAGGTTGATCCTCACGCCCATCATGGACTCCGGGAGGTGCGGCCGGGACAGTGGCGGGCGATTGGCTGGCTCGGGCAGAGATGGACAGCTGAGGCTAGCCGGGCGCTGTGCGATCCCGCGAGGCAGCGGGTGTGGACTCTGCGGTGGCTAGCTCGCTGCGCCGGCCCGAACTGTGCGGACCTTGGGGCAGGTGTGCCGTAGCAGGAGTCGCCAGCTCCGAGTGAACTCGCCTAGTCCTAGCGTTGGGCCGCTGATTCAGCACACTCGAGTGCTTGGTCGCTGTTTCTGCTTGTCGCAGTCGTCATGTCCCGCAGCAGGACCGGCTTCTACCGCGGAGACGCGGGGCCCCAGCTCTGCCTGCAGGGGCGGGGCAGAGCGCGGTCCAGAGGCCTGACGTCACCCCCGAGGCTGCAGGGGGTGGGGTGGGAGCCTTGGCTCCGCGACTCACCTGCAGTGGGGGAAGGGACACAAGGGGAGGGGTGCAGCTCCGCCCAAGCGCATGGGCTTTGCTGGGGCCCCGGCTGTGGTCAGCGATCTGGCCACTACCCGGACCCAGGCTTCCAAGCTTGACCGTGCCAGAGTCGGCCGTGCGCAGGACACCCTGTGAGGCTGCAGTTTTGGTGTTGGGGGAGGAGGGGCCTCCCTGCCCTACCTCCAGGCAGGGCTGAGATTCCAGAAGAGAGCCGACCTTGGAGAGAAGACTGGCAAAAAGGCTTCATTCATTCATTCATTCATCAAGTAGAGTTCCCGATTTGAGAGGGGCTAGATTGCTGCAGGGCTGTCCTATCCCTTATGGCCTGTGAACTTTTCAAGGTCCTTAGAAAACATTTGCGATAAGGGGGGATAATAAAATGCCCCCCATATAAGGAAGGGAAACTGGAAAAATCGAAGTTATTAATATTTAATGAAACATCTGCAAAATATTGTCAACTGCAACACAACTCTTACATAAGTATATAGAAATAACGTCTAAAACACATGAACAAAATAATTTGTTCTTACAAAAACTGAAAATTATCAAAATCCTTTTTAAAAATTACGGCAAGATGAAGTTATTAAGTATTGCCTAGGGGTGCATTTTAATACATGGGGTATGATGTATTTGCCTAAGCCTAGGAAACTTCTAGGCTGTCAAAGAGTGAATAAAACAAAAAACAAAACAAGGCAGGAAATGATAAGAAAGAGTTGGTGGAATTCAGAGGAGGCTCCTAAGCAGCTGAGTGCAGAGTCCTTCCTGGGGAAGTCCAAATCAGACTCGGTATTGTCCTTTGTCCTAGTACGTCTGGTCCCCCACCCCCACCTACCCACTGGAGTAGCTGCCCCTTGTCCAGGTGTCTTGTGACTTGGCTCTAAAAGAGGACTGTCCCTCAAGTGTAGTTGTCCACATGGAGTATGAGTTAAGTTTACAAAATATGTGAATGGTTTTCCTCTTCTGAATTTTTAAATGTGTTTAGAGAAGACCCAAGACTCCATCCCTAAGGTCTGAGTCTCAGCTTTGTCAGTCGCCAAAGTCGTTTCTCAATGCAGTATCACATGCTTAGCAAATCCACATACAAATAACCCTGCAAGTGCTGACTCCATGGTTTCTCATAATTTTAAAACTTTCTCATAATTTTAAAACAAACTCAGTGGACCATCAGAAGAGGAGGGCAGGAGGTTCACTAGAATTAAACATCATAAAGACATTATCCATGATGAAAATTTAATAATAAGGAGAATGGCCCCAAATGTATCTCTAGGCTTGGTGTCTATCTGGCACTTGGGCTCGATATTTTCAATTGTCTGCTAGACATGTCTACCTTCATGGTAGGGAAATTTGCCAAAGCAGTAGACTCCAAACCTATTTTCTTCTATTTCCACTTTCCCGTCACTCAAACTCTCTCTCTCTTCCCAACTTCCCTTTGTCTTTTAGTAAAACCAGTTTTGAAACTTCGATTCCTTCCTCTCCCTTGCTCTCCACACCTAGTCCCCTTATATCTCTATCATCCATCCCAGGCCTGCTCCTCTGACTCTAATTTCACCTGTGTAGCTCCATCCCAGAATTTCCTGTCATTTTGACAAGGAAAACACAGGATTTAGAACCACTTAGACATGACTTTGAGTCCAACCTTGCTGCTTACTATGTGTGTAACCTTTCACAAATTACTTAGCTTCATCTCTGAGAAAGGCATATAAATATGCACCTAAGGGACTTATCAATGAAGATGTAATATTATGATTTCTTGGGGAAGGAGAAATATGGCATTATAACTAAATAGGTTGAAAATGTTTTGTTGTTTTTTTTTTCTTATATACATATTTATTACAAAAGAGTGAGAAATTCTCCTCCTCTCTCCAAAGTAATTTTTATTGGCAGTCTAGGCTGCTTTACCCCCAGAAGAAAAAGTTCACAGACCATTGTTTCATAGGGTCCAGGTCATAAGTCCAGATTGGTTTCCTCAGGGCAGTTCCAGCCCATGAATGTGTTTTGTTCCATCTGTACAGGACTGATACGCAGCATTTTTTTTTATTTGAATGAATTCCAACATTTAAAAATCAAGCACCAACCCACATGATTAGCCATTAGGGAAATGCAAGTCAAAACCAGAACGAGCCCACTACAATCAAAAAGATGGACAATAGCAAATGTTGGTGAGGATGCAGAGAATCAGGGACCCTCAGGCACTGCTGGCAGGGATGTAAAATGGTGTAGCCACTAAACATATTATGTGTTTTTGACTCCAATAAAGAAGAAGATAAACATAAAAAATGTTTTCACAACTCTTTCCTGAGGCATCTACTAAAAAAAGGAAAACGTATGTGGATACAAAGACTTGAACACAAATGCTCATAGTAGCATTATTCATGATAGCCAAGGAAACAACTAAATGTCCATCAACTGGTGAATGAATAGACAAAAATCACATGTCCAAACAATAGAATATCATTCTATGGAGACAGGCGACTACATGAATGAACCTTGAAAACAGTAAGCTCAGTGAAAGAAGTAAGACACAAGAAATCTCATGTTGTATTATCTGACAATCTACGATCACCAGATGCCCCAGGGAAGTACTTCTAAGAAGACCATAGTGATATTCAATAGAGAAATGTGTAGCACTATTTCTAGGATGAGTTTGCAAACTTCATTCTCAGTTGACATGGTGCCTACCCTCAAAGAGCATACCAGAAATATAAATGAATGGGCAGATAATTATAAAACAGTAGGGGTTCTTAATCTGGAGTCCACAGAAACCAGGAGGGTTTAAGGGCTTTTGTAAAACCTCTAGAATTAGAAAATTTATCATGTGCTTTTATTTTCTGGGGAGAAGATCTACAGCTTTTAGCGGTTCTCACAGAGATCTCTTATCCAAACAGTTTGAGAGAAAGCAACACAGTGTGGCAAGAGCTACCTACATCATGGGAAGCATAACAAGAGCCAAGGACAAGTAAGAGGGACACTTAACCTAGAACAGTGGCAGAGTGGGGGTGACAGGGAGTTCCTGAAAGTCATTTTAGAGAAAGAAAAGTTGAAAATATAATCTGAGCTGGGCCAGTGGCTCTCGCCTGTGATCCCAGCACTCTGGGAAGCATTTGGATCCCTTGAGCTCAGGAGTTGGAGACCAGCCTAAACAAGAGTGAGACTTATCTCTACTAAAAATAGAAAAACTAGGCAGGGTATTGTAGCTCATGTCTCTAATCCCAGCATTCTGGGAGGCCTAGGCGGGTGGATTGCCTGAGCTCATGAGTTTGAGACCAGCTTGAGCTAGAGTGAGACCCTGTCCCTAAAAAAAAAACAGCTGGGCATTGTGGTGGGCGCCTGTAGTCCCAGCTACTCAAGAGCAGAGACAGGAGAATCACTTGAGCCTGAGAGTTTGAAGTTGCTGTGAGCTGTGATGGCATGGCACTCTAGCCAGAGCAACAGAGTGATATTCTATCTCAATGATAATAATAAAGTAAAAAATAAATTAAAAAAAGAAAATATAATCTGAAGAATAAAATGTAAAGCAGACTAGAGAGGAGGAAAGTTCTGTTAGAGAAAGCCACACATACAGAAGAGTGGGCAGGGCCAGAAACGAGGCCATTGTACCTTAGCAAAGAGGAGCACGTGGCAGTGTGGGGAGGTAGCAGGGAGGCGCCACATCATGTCTGCAAACCTGAGGTGGAATTTAGATTTTATCCAGAGGACAGTGGGGAGCAGCAGGAGAGTTTTAATTTGGAGAGTAACATGGATCTTTGGTTGATTCTGGCCATTAGGAGTAGAATGGATTGAAGGGCATTAGGGGACAACTAGTTAACAGGCTGCTGCAGCAAATAGCCCCGCTGAAAGATGATGGTGACTTGGACTAAGGCAGGGCCAGCAGGCTGGACAGAGGTGGTCAGATTGTGGTGATTGCCACTGTCAGGCTTAAGAGAGATATTCAAAGCGCCAAACCAATGTGTAAAGAACTAAGGTGCCTATCATAGTGCATAACAATACTCATAGAACCTGGCACATGCTTAACACATTATAAATTGCTTCCCTTCATTCTTCTTCTGGCCTAAAATCAATCCCTCCCTGTACCTGTACGCACTTGCGTTACAATACCTATGAAAAGTCCTTACACATTTTCTTCTCCATCCCTGTATCCTTCAAGCCCAGCAATGCCTAATAGAGAGTATGAGCCACCAACACAAGCTACATATATAATTTAAAATATTCTAACAGTAGGCTCGGCACCTGTGGCTTAGCGGGCTAAGGCGCCAGCCACATACACCTGAGCTGGCAGGTTCGAATTCAGCCCGGGCCCGCCAAGCAATGACGGCTGCAAACAAAAAATAGCCAGGCATTGTGGCGGGCGCCTGTGGTCCCAGCTACTTGGGAGGCAGAGGCAGGAGACTCGCTCGAGCCCAGGAATTGGAGGTTGCTGTGAGCTGTGATGCCACCGCACTCTATCCAGGGTGACAGCTTGAGGCTCTGTCTCAAAAAAATAAAAATAAAATAAAATAAAATATTCTAACAGTGATATTTAAAAAGTACAAAGATATCATTCTTATTAATTTTAATCATATATCATCCAATATCTATAGAACATTATATTTTAACATATAATCAATTTTTAAAAATCATAAATAAGATGTTTCATATTCTTCTTTCGTGTTAAGTATTCAAAATCCAAAGCATGTTTTAAACTTAGTCTGTTAATTCAGACTAGCCAAATTTTAAGTACTCAACAGCTGCATGTAGCCTGTGGCTACCGTATAGGACATCATCTGTCATCTCCTAGGAGGAAAAGCTAGCTTGGAACCTCAGGAATCAGCCCAGTGCTTGACACACAATATATCCTCAATAAATGCTTTCTGGATAAGAAGATAGCAGGATGGAAAGATAGACAAATGAAGGAAAGATGGATGAATGGTAGATTAGATAGATGGATGGATGGATGGATGCAGGATGGTAAGATGGGGTCTCACTCTTGCGCAGGCTGATCTCAAACTCCTGAGCTCAAGCCATCCACCTGCCTTGGCCTCCCAGAATGCTAGGATTACAGGCATGTACCACTGCACCCAGTCTCTGTAGATTTATATTTATAGGATTATTGTTCTTGGCTTAGAGTTTTAAATGATATATTAAGAATATAACTACAAGGCTAGGCGCAGTGGTTCTGCCTGTAATTCTAGCACGTTGGGAGGCCAAAGTGGGAGGATCACTTGAGGCTAGGATTTTGAAGCAGCTTGAGCAAAATACAAAAATAAAGGGCGGCGCCTGTGGCTCATCGAGCAGGACGCCGACCCCATATACCGAAGGTGGCGGGTTCAAACCCAGCCTCAGCCGAACTGCAAAACAGAAAAATAGCCAGGCGCTGTGGCAGGCTCCTGTAGTCCTAGCTACTCAGGAGGCTGAGACAAGAGAATCGCCTAAGCCCAGGAGTTGGAGGTTGCTGTGAGCTGTGACGCCATGGCACCCTACTGAGGGCAATAAAGTAATAGTCTGTATCTACAAAAAAAAAATACAATAATAAAAATTTAGCTGGGTGTCCTGGCATGCATCTGTGGTCCCAACTACTTGGGAAGCTGAGGTGGGAGGATTAATTAAACCCAGGAGTTTGAGGTTGCAGAGAGCTAGGATGATGCCACTGTGCTCTGAGGGCATGTTGTCTCAGAAAAAACAAACTGTTTATGAAACAATTTGGAACAATTAATTTGTGAAGCAATTCAAAATTTGAATGCTGACTAGTTAGGTGATATTAATGAAGTATTGTTAATTTTTAAATGTATGAAAATAGTATTGTGCTTATGTAAAAAGTAAAGAGTCCTTTTTTTTAAAAAAAGGTGTATACTGGCTCAGCGCCTGTAGCTCACTGAGGAGGGTGCCAGCCACATACACCGAAGCTGAAGGGTTTGAACCTGGGCCAGGCCTGCTAAACAACAACGACAACTGCAACCAAAAAATAGCCAGGCATTGTAGCGGGTGCCTGTAGTCTCAGCTACTTGGGAGGCTGAGGCAAGAGAATTGCTTGAACCCAAGAGTTTGAGGTTGCTGTGAGCTATGACGCCACGGCACTCTACCCACGGTGACATAGTGAGATTCTGTCTCAAAATTTAAAAAAAGGTGTATACTAAAGTATTTACAGATGAAAGAATATGGTGTCTAGGATTTGCTTCAAAATAGTACAGGAGAGGGTACAGAAAGGAGTTTTGCAGTGAATTACTGAAGTTCAGAGATGAGTACACCCATCTCTGTTTTTGCAAATATTGAAAATTCTCCGTAACAGTAGGTTTAAAACTCACTTCTGCTAATACAACTTTTTCTTTACTGGGAGAGCTAAATCCTATGGGGGGAAAATGAGATGCTGGAGAAAATATGAAATTCAGCTTGATTTTCATAATTCTCACTAATCTGGTGTCAACTTACATTCTCAAATTCATATTTCTTCCCCTTCAACACAGCTGTTCCTCCAAGAAGGCACTGCTCCTTGATATTGACATCTTCTTTGTTTTCTTCTGACCATCTTCTCCCCTTTTCTTGTAGTATTTTCAGTACAAAATCTCCACAAATTCACCTGACCAAGTCCTCCCCACCCAAGACTGAACTCCAGGTTCACCTCTTCCCTGAAGTGTCTCTTGAATACTTTCACCAAAATTTTTTTGAATTCCTGTTGTACTTGAAATTAGTTTGTTTCTTGCCTATTATTATTTTTTCCTCTAAATTAAAATTATAAGCTTCTGGGCGGCGCCCGTGGCTCAGTGGGTAGGGCACCAGCCCCATATACAGAGAGTGACGGGTTCGAGCCAGCTAAAACA
>CAUYRH010140395.1:0-21848 GCA_963574655.1 Perodicticus potto
TACACAAGCTGTAATTAGTGGTCCTAGTATCTTCCTTCAGTTCAAAGTAAGTTTATCTGTAATTTTTATAAGGAAATCTGGTATGTGATTTAAAGTTATAAGAATACTTCATGATGGGTGGAGGGAAGGTAATTGGTGGGACCACACCTATGGTGCATCTTACAAGGGTACATGTGAAACTTAATAAATGTAGAATATAAATGTCTTAACACAATAACTAAGAAAATACCATGAAGGCTATGTTAACCAGTTTAATGAAAATATTTCGAATTGTATATAAAACAAGCACATTGTACCCCACAATTGCATTAATGTACACAGCTATGATTAATTAAAAAAAAAAAGGAATACTTCATGAAGTCAGAAATTGCCAAGCTTCTTTGCATATATTTTTAGGGAAAAAAATAAAACCCTGCTTAAACCTGGTAACATTGTGATGTATTGGCCTGTGGCAGGGGAAAAGTAAACATAGCCAAGTTAAGGGCACTCTACTTCACTGTCTGACAGACCCAGGGTCAAGGCCTGCCTCCACCTTTTATTGCCTAAAAACCTTGGGAAAGTTGCTTAACCTCTCTGCAACCCCTCATACCAAAATGGAGAGAATACATTTCTCATGGAGCTGCTAGAATTATGCTTAGATAATGAGTATAGAGGTTAGTGCAGGACTGACCTGTTCTTGGAAAGCACTCAACAAGTGCTGAGCTCTCACAGTTGTTCTTATGGTAGGCAGTTTGAACTTTTCAGCCTGCATTATATTTCTTCCTATTTCAGCAACTGTAGTTTTAGAGACCAAATTTCTAGAATGAGTTATATAACATCTTGTTTTTTATTCCCATTTATCCTCTTATTTACTTTTAAGACCAAAACTTAAGTTTTGTAAGTATACTTTCTAGTTTGTCATCACTAATATTTCATCAATAACAAGGTAAATTTCCTCGATATGCCTGTTTCCTTTATCAGTGCTTCTAACCATTAACTATTTGAGGCCATTGTAGAATCCCACTGGATGAGATGTGAAATGTAACAAAACATGTAATATAAAATCATTACATCACTAGTCTCATTCAAAACTCAAAGTAAAATTTGTTTTTCATTCCCTTGATTAACCCAACTATGGTAACTTAAATAGTAGCTTATTTTTCTGACTTAACAAGAAGTCTGGAGATGGGCAATTACTGTAGTGTTTCAGTGACAGCAATGTTACAGCAAATATCTCTACAATTCTCTTGGTCATTTTATAAGACACAAATGACTATGGCAGCTCCAGTAATTGTGTCTGAGAAGAAAGGGGGTTGGCTAAAGGGTGCATGAGCCAACTATCTTCTTTTTTTCTTTTATAAAAAAATGTGATATAATTTACATGTATTAAAATGAACATACCTTAAATACACCTATCAATGAATGTTGACAATTGTATACATGCTAATGTGATTGCACAAGTCAACATACAGAACATTTCTATCTGTCCTGAAAGTTCCCTCTGTTCCTTTACAGAGAGTCCTCTCACCCATTCCAGAAGCAACTGTAGAGAACTAACTTCTAATTTCTATCAGTAAAGGTTAGTTTTGCCTATTCGTAAATTTCACAAAAAGGAAATAATACACTATGTATACTTGCCTGTATTTTTTTCACTCAACATTGAGATTCTCCCATGTATTTAGATTGTACCTTTTTATTGCTGGGTAGTATTTCCTTATCTGATCCCTTTTTTACAGAATACCAAAAGCTTTCACAGAAATGTCCCTTGCAAACGTCCCTTGCATCTCATGGTTTCTATTTGGCCACATGGCCACCCCTTGCTAATACGAGGGCTGAGGAAGTATTTGTCTTTGTAGCTTTTACCACAGGAGCATACAAAGGAGAATCAGTTTGGGAATGGTTTGTCTTTTGAGCAGCCAAACAAAATCTGCCAAAATAAATACGACTGTTTTAAATTTGATGGCGAAATTTAGGTTTCATTCTTTCTATTAAAAAGTGCTGGTCATCTGATTTATATGTTTCTATTTGAAATGCATATTTCAAGGTAAATGTAAGTGTAATTTGAAAGCAAACAATGAAAATTTCAAAATGGGATTTAGGAAGCTATTTGCTTCACAATTTGAGACAATAACCTTAAATTATGACAAATAAATTTCTAAATAGAAATATAAAATTATAAAATTTATAATTGAAATACTAAAATATTATATTTTCCAAAAGTGCACAGTCCACTAGCCACATGTGGCTATTTAAGTTAAGATTAAATAAAATTAGAAATTTGGTTCCTCAGTTGTGCTAGCCACATTTGAAATGCACAGTAATGGCAAGCGTCTGGTGACTCCCATGTAGATACAGAATGTTTCTTAATCATTGTGGAAAGTTCTGTAAGACAGCACTGCAAAAGGAAGAGAAGGAAAAGAAACAAGTGAAGATCTTTTTTTCTTTTTTTGAGACAGAGTCTTACTCTGTCACCATAGGTAGAGTGCTGTAGCGTCACAGTTCACAGCAACCTCAGTCTCCTGGGCTCAAGTGATCTTCCTGCCTCCGCCTCCTGAGTAGCTGGGATTACCGGTGCCCACCACAATGCCCAAATAGTTTGTCTATTTTCGTAGAGACAGGGTCTCTGCTCTTACTCAGGCTGGGCTAATTATTCTTTGGTTACTTTTTGTTTTTGTTTTTGTTTTGAGCCAGAGTCTCAAGCTGTCACCCTGGGTAGAGTGCTGTAGTGTCACAGTTCACGGCAACCTCAAACTCTTGGGCTCAAGTGATTCACTTGCCTCAGCCTCCCAAGTAGCTGGACCTACAGGCACCCGCCACAACACCCAGCTATTTTTTGTTGTTGTTGCAGTTGTTTAGCTGGCTCCAGACTTGGTGTATGTGGCCAGCGCCCTACCCACTGAGCTACGGGCACCACCTTTGGTTAGTTTTTTAATTTTCTTTTTTTTTTTGTAAAGATCGTATTCAATCATTAGAATATAATTTAAATTGTCTTGGGGAACTATCAAAGAGCAGAGGGTAGTTTTTTTTTTTTTTTTTTGAGACAGAGCCTCAAGCTGTCACCCTGGATAGAGTACTGTGGCATCACAGCTCACAATAACCTCCAATTCCTGGGCTCAAGTGAGTCTCCTGCCTCTACCTCCCAAGTAGCTGGGACTACAGGCACCCGCCACAACACCTGGCCATTTTTTGGGTTGCAGCCATCATTGTTGTTTGGTGGGCCGGGCTGGATTCGAACCCGCCAGCTCAGGTGTACGTGGCTGGCGACTTAGCCCGTTGAGCCACAGGCACCAAGCCAGGAGGGTAGTTATAATACAGAAAGATTTGGTGAATATTAAAGTGAGAGAAAGAAGCAAAATATTATTCATTCTTTCAATAGATATTTACTGAGCGCTTATCATGTGCCAGACTTTCAGGGAATTGCAATGAAGAAAATAAACAAAGTCACTATTTTGGCAGAATTTCTGTTATGAGGGTGAGATATAAAATAAATAAATGATGCTAGGTAGTGACAAGTGTTGTGGAAAAAAAGGCAGAGCCAGGCACAGCAGTACACACCATAATCCCAGCTGCTCAGGAGGCTGAGGTGGGAGGATTGCTTGAGTCTAGGAGGCTGTAGTTCACTATAATCACTCCTGTGAGTAGCCACTGCCTCCTGGGCAACAGAGTGAGATCCCATTTCTTGAAAAATAAATAAATAAATAAATAAATATGGGCAAATAATGGAAGACATGTTTAAAGGATATATAGCAAAGGTTTTTCTGATAAGATGAAAATGATACAGAGGACAGAAGGGCATTAGGAAGTTAGCCATGTGGGTATCTGGACAAAGAACAGTCCACACAGTGGGAATAGCAAGTGCAAAGATCCTGATGCCTGGCTCTCTGAAGGAAGACCAAGAAAGCCAGTGTGACTGGATCAGAGTAAATAAGACAAAGACCCTAAAGGAGACAGATGCCTGGCTCTCTGAAGGAAGACCAAGAAAGCCAGTGTGACTGGATCAGAGTAAATAAGAAAATGAATGAGGTCAGAGACCAGAAGGCCTTATTAGGATCTGGGGTTTTACTCTAAATGATAGGGAAAGCCATGAAAGGGTTTTGAGTAGAAAGGTGACGTTATGTGACTTATGTTTTACGAGGATCAGTCTCACTACTGTGAGGAACATATACTATGAGGCGGTAGGGGTAGAAGCAGAGACCTTAGAACCTTAGCAAAAATCAAAGTCAGAGATGACAGCATCTTGGACGAGGGTGGTATTTGTAGCAGTAGAACAAGTGGCAGAGTTACAGATATATTAATATTTGAATACAATTTACTATTGTTGGAATAAGGGTGATGAGAGAAAGAGAAAAGACAAGGATGATGCTAAGATTATTGACCTGAGAAACTCTAAAACAGGATGACCATTTACTGGGATAGACTATTGGAAGAGAAAGTTTGGGGGAAAAACCCAAAGTCTAGTTTTAGACATATTTAAATTTGTATTACTCATTGAAGTAGAATTGTCACTCAAGTAATTAGATATAAGAATTTAGAGTTCAAGAGAAAGGTCCAAGCTAGAAATAATGAGTAGGTAGAATTTTTTTTTTTTTTTTTTTGAGACAGAGGCTCCAGCTGGCTAGGGTGCTATGGTGTCACAGCTCACAGCAACCTCAAACTCGTGGGCTTAAGCGATTCTGTTGCCTCAGCCTCCCAAGTAGCTAAGACTACAGGCGCCCGCCACAACACCAGGCTACTTTTTGGTTCTAGTTCTCATTGTTGTTTGGCAGGCCCGGGCTGGATTCGAACCCCCCAGCTCCAGTGTATGTGCCTGGAGCCCTAGCCGCTGAGCTACAGGCCCTGAGACTGCAGGTAGAATTTTAAGCCGTGTACTAGATGACATCACCGAAGTAGTGGGCAGAGATAAAGTCTGACAACTGGTCTTGGTCACTGCAACGTTTAGAGGCCAGGAAAATATGATCTAACTAGCACGGAGCATTGGATTTGGCTACTTGTTGGCCATAGGTGACTTTCACAAGCATAGCTGGGATACAGGTGAGGATGAAATCCTGGGTAAAGCAGGTTCAACAGACAATAAAGAAACTGGAGACAGTGAATATGGACAACTCTTGAGGCGTTTTACTGCAAAAGGAAACACTAAAATATTTAGCTAGAGTGCCCTGCCATATGTGGTTAAGAGGTTTTTGTTTGTCTTCAGATAGGAATTATTATGGCCCTTTTATATGTGCTTATGGTAATGATCCAGTACAGAGGAGATTGCAAGTGAAAGAGGGGACAATTATTGAAACAATATTCTAGAGCAGAAGAGGGAAAGGCAGCCAATGGAAGGGTTTGCCTTAAATAGGAGCTATGTGATCGTTCATTGTTACGGGAAGGAAGGAACTAGTAGAGTAAGTGGCCTGTGGGTAAACACACAAGTATGTTGACTGATACAGTAGTGGGAGAAGGTGAACGTTTTCTTCCAATTGTGCCTATTTCTTAAGTACCTAAGAATCAAGCGCATTGCCTAAGAGTGAAAATTGTGTAAAAGGTATTGAAAGTTTAAGATTTGGGGCAGCTCCTGTGGCTCAAAGGAATAGGGCACCGGCCCCATATGCCGGAGGTGGCGTGTTCAAACCCAACCCTGGCCAAAAAAAAAAGAAAGAAAGAAAGTTTAAGATATGTAAGACTGGTTAGCAGGGGTGAATTTTATTCAAATGTACGGAAGGAGAGGGACAAGATGAAGAGAGTCAGGGTGTACAGAAAAAATGAATATAATGATGGTCCATAACCTAAAGCTGTGTAAAGAAAGACACGATTGAATACAAGAAGATATTTGGGTCAATGGATTAAATGTCATGATAGAAAGAATGATTAGGAGTTAGGGTCCCCAAGGAAATCAGTGAAAAAATAAGAGAGGGTATTAGAGAGTGAGATACTTTAAATTGAGATCATTAAGGGGGGACAGACATTAGTATTGGCAAAGTCCACAATGCAACAGTAGGCAAGGATGGCTGAGGTAGGAGGAAGGACAGAATCTTTGGGAGATAGAAGGTCAAATAACTGAGAGGTCAGGATCCTGGAAGGATCATCTACATGAATATTGAAGTCACCAAGAATTATGACAGAAGTATAGTAGAGAGAGTTTAATGAAGGCAGGTCTAAAATCTCCAAGGAATGTGGGGTTGAGATCTGCAATAAAGAGGGTTGATAGGCAATGCTGTCTGATGAGATGGATTTCAAAATGGCTCATGGTCTGGGACAAACAAAAGGGCAAGAGGATTCCTAGCCCACCTCTGAGCCCAATAACACAAGAGGTTTGAGGGAGAAATAGCTCCCATGTAAGAGGTCTGCAGAGAAAGCTGTGTACTGGGGAGGAGCCAAATTTCAAATAAAAAGAGACAGGAATAGGTCAGAGAGGTTTGAGATATTTGGGGTTTTGCTAACTACACTTGAGTTCTGTAGGGCACATAGGAAAGGTTGGATTTGAGAGACAAAAGAGGAAAGGGAGAGGAAGCAAAAGGAGGGGATATATTACAGAACACGTGGAAGGTTCTCGAGTTTTAGTTTTGTCTTTTAAAAAAGCAGAGCACTGAAGCCATTAGCTAGGTGATCCAGTTATTTTGTTCTGCTTGAGTAGTCTAGATTATTGTATTAATTCTCCTGTTTAACTTGTATTATTGTAGATATAACTTTCAAAAATTATCAAAGAGAAAACATATGAGATTAAAGAGAAGAGATCAAAACTGTATTCAGGCTCCATGGATTCATTGTTTGCACTACTGTCGCATCTCTAATTCCTGGAGACTGCAATGATTGCTGTAATAATTTGGAGTAAAATACACAGAACAGAAACTGTCACATGGCATTTCTTTAAGACGAATTCATGTTTTCATCATCTCAACAGGAATGGAAAGAAAACTAATCATGAAAAGTACAGTAATGGTGATTATAGAGTACAAGATCTGTTTCTAATTTTATGTGTTTACACCTAAGTATGTTTATTTTATTTTTTTTAGGTGAATACCTTGGTCTGTCGATGCCAGATTGAATTTCACTGATATGCAAATCCACATTCCCTATTATATAAGCAAATGTACATCCCAGAAACAAGGACAAATTTTGTGGAATCATTACTTATACCAATACAGTATAACACATTAAAAATTCATTTTGACAAAAGAGGTGTATATGTTATATTACTAGTTTTTAAAAGCTATTCAGGTCATGAATGTCTTTCTAAATCAAATAAAAATAATGCTGACTGGCAGCATGTTCCACCAAAACCTTCACAACCAATGAATATCATGCTAAAAATTTCTATTTTTATATGTTATGAGTTGGGAACTGGAAATGTTTGATAATGATCATCTATGATAGGAAAAATAAATAATTTTTGAGTTACAAAATGTATTCTATGAATACCACCTTTGTTAGTTTTTTGTAGTGATAAACACATTTACATTTTATATGTTCACCTCACATTACAAAGTTAATAATAATTCCTTAATATCATCTAATACTCAGTCCATGTTCAAACAACTAGCATTGTTTCAAGAATGTATTTCTTCAGTCGTTTGTTAGAAACAGAATTCATATGAAACCCCCAAACCTTTTTGATTACATAGTAAAACTTCCATAGTTGAGCACCTCCCTACATTAACCACCTCCTTGAGTTGACCTAATTTTCATAAACCAGATATGCACCACATGTACTTATCAGTAAGCAGGCTTAGTTCCTTATGTTGACCACCTCTGTACGTTGACCAGTTTGTTAAAGTCCACTGGGTGGTGGAGTTACAGAGGTTCTTCTACTGTAGTCTATGTCTCTTTTATTCAAGGACCATCCTCTTTTTCCCCTGCATTAGAGAAAGCAGTCATGCAGGCTAGTCTTGTAGAACCAGTCATGTACACTTAGTCTTAGCCAAAAGGTCAAGAGGTAAGAGAACTAGTCATGTAAGAATGTCTTGCATTCTGGATGATTGCTTTCTTGTGGTTCCTTTAATTTGTTCTTTGCCAATTGGATTTTCTACAAAGTAGTGTTGAGATGAAAAGCTTAATTCGACTCTTTTTTTTTTTTAGGCAAGACTGCTACATAGGTGGTGCTACCACAGTTTCTGTTGCATCACGTAATGAGGCATGTGAAGTCTGCTTATTTCACCCTAAGTGATGATGAGCTTGATCAGTAGGTTCAGATAGCAGTCTAATCCTTTCATTATGAAGTTTCCAGTAAGTCTTATAACTAATAGTTTTAACATCCATTGATAAATATTGCCCAGATCCCTTATTTCTTTGGGATTTTCAAATAGGTTACTTTTGAATTCTATCATTTATTCTGCATTTATCTTTCCTCAGCGTGGTTATACCACTACCTTGGTATAAATAGAGTTCATTTTTTCCCTTCATTTAACAAAGGGATTTTTTTCCCATGTTGATTTAATTTTGTGCTTTAATTATGTGAAATACTGTATCTATTATATGTACATTCAGAGAAGTCTAACTTAACATCCTTTTTTCTCTATCTCCTTTATAGGTAAAGTGTTTAGTTTATGCTTGTCATTTCTTTCAAATATATACATATACACATGCATATAACCCTTTTTAAACCTGAAATTGGTCACACCATAAACGCTATTCATGTTATCTAATAATACGTCCTGGAGACTGGGTCATATCCAGATACAGAAACTGCTTTGAGTCCTTTTCATAGCTGCAAAATGCTCCATGCGTTCATCTGCCAAATATTATCCAACTAGCAACACATCTTGCTAGTTTTTCCAAAATCCTCCTTGACAGGAATTGCACCATTTTGATTCTTACCAGCAACATATAAGAGTGGCCGTTTGGCTAATGCCTTGCCAACAGAGAACGTTGTCAACTTTTGGATTTTTGCCAACTTGGCATGAGAGAGAGGGAGGGAGAGAGAGAGAGAGATGATATCTAAGTGTAGTTTTAATATGTATTTATCTTACTATTGAGCTAGCTCCAGCATTTTTTTCATGTTAAACTACTATTCACATTTCTTTTTATTATTTTCTATTGTCTATTTTTCAAACCTCAATTATTTAAAGATGTGTTTCCTCTATTAAGGATTATAACAGATACATTGCCTCAAATTTACATTCTATATCAAAAACTATAGTTAAAATGGTAAAAAAGAAACTAATACTTCCATATCTGTGTTCGTTAGTACATATTTGGCCAATCATTACATGTAGAATAAAATCCCGTCTTTAGACCATCTGTATCCCTGGCACTGTCACGTGGGCTACTTGTTAAATGTGACTAGGAAATTCACCTTTCTAATTAGTATTCCATGTAATTCATATGCTGAGAGAACCAGTGTAGTAGAAGATATGAAATCAACAAATATAATCCAAATATTAACAAATGTATAGTTTTTTAAAGCTTCTCTAGAAATGTTTAAAGATTAAAGTTAAAACTCTTGCAAAGGGAAATCAGCAAACATGACAACTCAATCACAATTCTATCTGTAGATTTTGAGATTTAATATTTTCAATGAATAATTTAAAACATTTTCTTTTAGAAAATGGTCGTATATCATATCAATATAGTGTCAGATTTAATTCCTTATAACACATTACCTGTTTCAAATCTTTAGATAGCTTTTAGTAAAGCATTGCTGCAGAGATCCAAATGGTTCTCCAGTCATTGGATTAGAAAAAGAAACTCATGATGATTGTTGGCTAATACCTTATTCTATAAGACCCTTCAGTGAGGTTTTATAGATAAGTACACATACACGGGGGAGTATATAAACACATTCAGAATTACCTAACATACCTTCACAATGGTAATTTCTATTCTTCGTTTTCCTGGATGAAGGAAGGAGGGGAATAAAGATTAACATAAAATTCCAAGGATATAGAAAGAGTTCAGATGTTTTGTATTATTTTGCCCAGTTTTAAAAAATGGCATGCAATTTATTTACATAATAGCTATTTGTTTAGGTTTCTTAAAGATGAAAAGAAAAGTTTTATTGAGATTACCTTTGGCAATGGAGGTTTTGCACAAGGACATAGTGGGTAGCCCATAGGGGGTGTGAGGTAGCCCAGAACATTATCTTCTGAGTTATAGAGCTACTCCAGGCACTTCCAAGACTAGAAAGTATAGCAGGGCAGGTGTCATGGAATACTGGAATTATACCTAAACTCTAATGACCTGAATTTCCTACTTAACAAGAGATTTTATTTTCCAAGAGGGAGAAAATATGCTTAGATCTTTATATCACCATTGAAAATGGAGTGCCAAAATGGGTTTGAATTTTATGCTGCTCTAATGAATAGCCTTCTTTGTGTCCAGTCTTTACATTGGTCCAAACATCTATAGTCTAGGATAAAGACGGTCAGTTTCACTCAGACCATAATACCTCAGGCCAGTTTCCCTAAAAAAAGGGGAAATGTAAGAATATTTAAAATTTCTTTACTGAAACACAAGAGTCACTGAAAAACTAACTATTTGAAATTTTTTTTTTATATTTAAACTAAATATATCATGACTCTATGTGGACTCTTGACAACTCTTTTGGGAACTCATTCAGTTTATATTGAATGACTGCTTAGCAGTATGAAAATCCTTGGAGATCTAACATTAGTATGAATATTGTATATTCTATTATTCAGTAATCAATTGCAACTAGAGCATAGGCTTATATTTACACCCTTTGATAATAGTAACACCTTAAATTTCTGTTAACACTATTAGATTATAGGCCATTTTTAACGAGTACTAGTTGCATTATTATTCACTATGTCATTATTACAAAGGCATTATCTTTTTTTTTTTTTGAGGCAGAGTCTCTCTTTGTTGCCCTAGGTAGACTGCCATGGCGTTATAGCTCACAGCAACCTCAAACTTTTGGGCTTAAGCGATTCTCTTGCCTCAGCCTCCCAAGTAGCTGAGACTACAACATGCGGCTACTTTTTGGTTGTAGTTGTCATTGTTGTTTGGCAGGCCCAGGCTGGGTTTGAACCTGCCAGCTCCGGTGTATCTGGCTGGTGTCCAAGCTGCTGAGCTACAGGCACTGAACCAAAAGCATTATCTTTTGAACCCTAAAACACTAATAAACTTATCCTAAATTTTACTTATCACATTCCATAGTATGTATTTATTTTTCAAACTCTAGTTCTGATTTAGTTTGGAAACACAGCTTAGCAAAATGTAGTAAGACTTACTTAGATCAGGGGCTCTGGAATTAGGACCAGTTAAGATTTTTACTACCCAATTATGGAAAGCTGGCAAGTCATTTAACCTCTTAAGCCTTCAGTTTGTTATTCTACACATGTGGAAGATATACCACCATACTTCCTCCTATTTTCTTTGTTTATATACTTTTTATTTCTATTTGTAAAAATAGCCATTTTCTGTTTTAGCATTTAATGTTCTCTTTCTTCAGTTTAACCCTAGTTGTAAAGAGTACCAGTCACATTTGCAAAATAAACTCAATTGTATGTTCCATAAATAATGGTCTTGTGAAAACTAACATTGTGTATGGATTTGTGGTATTGTGCAAAATGTGATTAATCAATCAATGCATGTGGAGTCCAGCATGTACCTCTCTGACTAGAATGGGAAGTTGGTAAGAGGGTGGAGTTGGAGTTAAACTGGAAGCAAGTAATGGAGGGCCTTAAATGACAGATTTAGGTATTTGAAGTTCATTTTGTGGGAAGCAGGAAATCATGTCATAATAGAATAATTTAGTGAAATTTATGTTTTAGAAAGCTAATCTGACAAGAGTTATGAGGGCTGGAATGGAATGGGGAGGAATAAAGCAGGCATACTACTTGGATTCTTCTGAAATTTTTGAAATACGAAATAATATAGGATGGTCTATCATGGTGTTAGCAGAAAAGGAAAATGTGGGAAGGAGTCAAGAGACATTGGGAAGGAAAGCGCAGGACAGAGTGCCTGATAAGATACGATGAATGAGGTAGAGAAGAATAAAAGATACAAGAGAAACTGGAAAAAGGTCATTAAATGAACTAAAGATGTTTGGAAGTGTCGCCACTGGAGGAAAACCATGAGCATAGTTTGGGGTAGTTGGCATGGCAGGTGATGGTTGGGAATGCTCAGTGTAAAAGGTAACTGGTTATGTCTTCTAAAGACAAAGAAAACCATGGAGATGAACAAAATGGTTAAACAACTGAGTAGATAATTATTCCACCTGGTTTAGCAAGAAAAAATCATAGATGAAAATTTTCCCTGAGTAATTTTGGTCCAGGTTATAATCAGATAACAGTGTTATTAGCATAGGATCATTTATCTGGATCTTCAGTGGATTAATCTAGACTTAGAAAAATTGAAGAAGTAATCAGCAAAATCCTGGGAGACAAAGAGAGGTTGATTAATGAGCACAAACAAATACACAGCTTGATAGAAGAGCTAAGACATGCTGTTGAGGAATCAGTAAGGCAACTATAGTTTACAATTACATATTGCATATTTCAAAATTAGTAGGAAAGAATAATTCGAATGTTTCTAACATAAAGAAAAGATACATATCTAAGGTGATGGATATTCCAATTGCACTGATTTGATCTGTACAAATTACATGCATGTATTAAGTTATCACATGTACCCTGAAAATATGAACATTTATTATGTATCAATAAAAAAATTTAAAATAAATAAAATGGTCCTTTGAGAAATGAAAAAGATGAATACCTGTTTGTAAAGAGACATGGGTGAGATGTTTGACTCAGCAACATATTAAAAATGGTTTGTAGGCTGGTGTGGTGGATCACACATGTCTGTAATCCAAGGACTTTGGGAGGGTGAGGTAGGAGAATTTCTTAAAGCCAGGAGTTCCAGACCATCCTGGCCAGGCCCCCCAGCCAAATCTCTACAAAAAAATGAAAAAATTAGCCAAGTGTGGTGGCACATGCATACAGTCCAAGTTACTCTAGAGGTCGTAGTGGGAATATCATTTCAGCCTAGGAGTTTGAAGTTATAATAAGCTATGATTGCACTCCAGTGCTTCCAGGTTGGGCAATACAGTGACACTGTGTTTGTTGAAAAAAACAAAATAACTTTTTTTAAATGGCTTATATAACAAGAAACAGAATTCACCAGTGAGTGAGGTGCCTTAAAGAACTGGATTAGAATTTTAACAGCCAATGTACATTTTAAAGATTTGTCCATGATTGCATTAACGTACACCGCTATGATTTAATAAAAAAAAAAAAAAAAGATTTGTGAACTATGACATGAATTGTGTTAATCTTGATAATTTACTCATGTGAAAACACCAGAAAGGCACGTACTTGAGAAGAGATAAAATTAGCTGGGTGTGGTGATGTGTGCTTGTGGTCCCAATACGGAGGCTGAGGCAGGAGGATCATTTAACCTCAGGAGATTGAGGCTGTGGACAGTTTAGATCCCACTACTGCACCCTAGCCTGGGTGACAGAACAAAAGCCTATCTAAAAAGGATAAATAAATAAAGACAAAACCAGTATTATAAGGGAAAAATGTATCTGCATTTAAAATGAAAATGAGGTTAATAATTCAGTCATATCATATTGTCATGAAGATATGTGTGATACATGGGCAGCGCCTGTGGCTCAAAGGAGTAGGGTGCCCATATGCCAGAGGTGGTGGGTTCAAACCTAGCCCCGGCCAAAAACTGCAAAAAAAAAAAAAAAAAAAGAGATAAGCGTTATACAAATAGGAATTGAGCATATAGGAAACAATATAATTATTCAATGGCGAAACATAGTTCAAATATTAAATGAAAATCATTTGATTAATTTAAGTTTCTTATAGACTATTTGGCAAAGATCCAGGAATTGACAACTCAAATGATCAAATATATTTTAAATAGACCTAATAAATGACTAAAGAAAAATTATTAAGTACACAAGAGAAAAGGCTAAAGACATACTGTCGAGGTCTAGTGACATGTATTGGAGACAAAAATGAAATGACTGATATATTATACCTGACCAATTTACGAAAGGTCATACAGCATGGAAATGACAATCATACTGGGGGAGTGGGGTGGAGAAAGCTTCTCAAAATATTTAACTACGGTATTAGAGTAACCTTGTTTGCTGTACTACATAGGGACACTACCCATACTGTTATCTTGCCAATGGGGAACTAGCACTATTACATGGAAAATATAAAGAGTGCCTTTAGAATCTTGAATTTAATTTCTCTGGAAAAACAGGTATTATGCAATTTTCTTGCTATTGAGAAGGGAAGTCAACACTAAAAGAAATGTAGCTTAACTAAATTATGAATTTTAAAGATGTTATAAACAGAATAACTATAATGTATTCAATCAAGGATAATAATGAGATTTTATTTCGCTTTATAATTCTGGTCAATTGGAAGTGATTTCTGAGGGTTCTTTGTTGAGAAGGATCCTGAAAGTGTGTTTGTCCGCAGGAGGAAAGAATTAATGATTGATTTACAGTTGAATTCCATGGATGCCTCCAATGCCTTCACCTTGCTCTATCCAGTGTTCATTTCTCAGTCCTTATTTTACTTGATCCCTTAGCAGGAGTTGTTACAGTTCATCATTCCTTCATTCTATTCCTTCTTCGTTTGTCTACTGGATCCTTTTAAGCAGCTAGCCAGTTTTTTGTCTTAAATGCTGATTCTTCTCACCTTCTCTCCCTCTTGGAATAGACTCAGTCATTATATCATTTGCTATCTAAACTCATTTTCTAGAGCAGTATAGTTTAATAGAAAAATAATGTGAGCCACCAATGGAAGTCATGTATGTAATTGAAAATTTTCTAGTAACTACTTTTAAAAAACTGTTAAAATGAAACTGGTAAAATTCATATATATCATACCAAACCAAATATCCTGCAAATATAACTATTTTGATAATATTAAAATATTAATGTGATATTTTAAGTTATTTTAAAACTAAGTCTTCCAAATCCAATGTGTTATACTTATAGCATGTCCCAATTCAGACAAACCGTATTTTATGTGCTCAATAGCCACATGCAGTTTACAGCTGTAACACAATGGCCTAGCTGATCTCATTCAATCCCTTAACTTAAAATACATCAATATGCTAAATTATGACTACTCTTAAATTTGTATTTCTAGTTTACACCCCCTCTCCTGATCTCCAGACTCAGGTAACTAAGAATGCCTAATGTGTATGTCTAACTTATGTCTAAAACTGAACTTTCTTTGCTTTTTTCCATCTCAGTTACTGGCAACTCCTTCACTTTAGTTACTCAGGTCAAAAATGTTAGAATCAATCTTTACTCCTCTTTTTGTCTCAAGTCTCTCCTGTCTACAACTCCTCTGACACTATTAGTTCTACATTCAGAAGACACGCAGAATCTGATTCCATATTGAAAGGGATGTGGTGGATACTAGTTCAAGGCCAAATTTAATGAAAGAACCACCCCAGGCAAAGCCTGACATGGTATCTGTGCCAGCTGGCTGAAATGTTGGTTGCTTTGTATAGGGTCCTTGGTAGACAGGAAGGGGGATGGTGAGAATTTGATTGGTCCTCGTCAATGCAAATTAGGTATTGAAAAATCAATCTATGAGCATTGTCCTATCATGCCCCCTCTGAACCACCATGCCTCCTTTCATGCAAATGAGGATTGAAATCTGACTAATCAGGCAGACTTCTGATTTTTACACCAAGTCTGGCCTGGGTCTAAGAGAGCATCACCAGACTCAGGGGAACAAGCTACCCACATGCAATCTCAAAGTGAGAGATCTTGGCTCAACAGCCAGAGGGGACACTGGATTTGCCCCTCTTAGCCTCCCTCACTACAATTCTCCTATTGTTAACCACTGCCCCTGTGTCATCCAACTCCTGTCCTCATTTATTTAAGACAAGGTAAAAAGGGTGTCAACAGTAGTTGCAGCCCAATTCCTAATACTCCTCAAACTTTCTTTCAAAGCCTGTGCAGGTTTGCCAGCACCTGACTCATCCCACTAAAGACAACTATGACCCTCCTGAGCCAGAATCCATTTCAGAAGATAGATTACTGCCCTTCACCTTTTTTAACAAGTGTGGGAATTTTGGTAGGCACAATGCCTACACACAAAGCCTCCCCACAACTCCCTGAGCTTGGGAGAAGGGATATATCCCTGAAAGTTCACCTTGATTGGTCAGATTTCAGATTTCAGTCAGATTTCTCATTTACATGAGAGGGGCCATGTTAGCTGAGAGGGTGGTGGGACAATGCTCATTCATTGATTATCAATACCTAATTTGCATTGATGTGGACCAAATTCTCAGCACCCCCTTTCCTGCCCATCAAAGACCCTATGAAAGCAACAGTATCTCAGCCAGCCAGTGCAGATGCCATCTCCAGCTCTGCCCAGATAGGTTCTTTCCATTAAACCTGGGCTTGAACTTCTCTACTCTCTGGTCTTCTCTCTGGATACACACCACAGACTTTCACATATTATGACCTCTATTGCCACTACTGTGGTCTAAACTCCCATTATCTGGGATTATTGCATCTAAACTAGTCCCCCACAGTCCTTGCTCTTCTCATGACAGATGTTCATTAATAACATAAGCCAGATCATGTCACTCATCTGTTCAAAATTCTCCAATGGCCCCTAATCTCAGAGTAACAGCCATAGTCTTTAAAAAAACCTTCAGAACTCTGCAGTTACTCTTTTACTCTTTGTGACTCCACCTCCTACTATGCTTCTTGCTCATACCTGCTCTGGCCTCCTATTCTTTCTTTGACATTGCCAGTCATACTCACGCTGTAGGACCTTTAGATTATTTTATACCTTCATTTATGTCCATGGCTCACTCCCTCATCTCTTTCAAGTCTTTGCTGAAATAGCATCAGGGGCTTGCTTGAATGAATAAATGACATGAATGAATGATTTGTATGATAATGACATGACAGCAGGAAGAGTCAGAGCACTAAGCGCCACACGCTTGCTCTTCTAACTTAACATCAAACTCCTGACATTTGTTGAGCTCCCATTATATGTAAAACAGACATGTATAGTATTGATGGCTATAAAGGGAAATGCTGAAATGACTTGGTTGCTTTTAGGTGTTCTTGAACATTTTCAGCACATACCGGAACACATACCTGGTTTCCTCAGTCACTGAGAAAGCAGTATCCATTAACAAACAGGAGCATCTCAGATGTCCTGGGCTTCCTCCACTTAGGCAATCAGAACTTACAAACATAATCCCTTAATCTAAGCAGTATATAAATCACTGCCCTATAGAACACTTGGTTTGAGCCCTAGCTCTACCCTTAGCTTGATGGGTGACTGAGTAAATACATCGCCTGTCATCTTAATTCTTTTATGCCTATGGTGAAATGTCTAGTCTCACCCAGTTCTCAATTCAGATTGAGATAACAGGATTATACATAACAGGATAATACATACTCGGGCGTTACCAGTTGATACAATTACACACACATTGTGGAGCTTGAGGAAAAAATATCATTTTTAAACCTAGGAATTTCTAAATCACAGTTATTTAAAACTAGTCTTCAGTTTGTGGTAGACTTAAGGTCCTCAGGCCCTCTTTTTTAAACCCAATTTTCACTTAACAGCACTTATACCATTGAACCCATAGCCTATTTTAGTTCATGCCTGTCAGTGATTCAATCTAACCTAGCTCAAAACAAAGGCCAAACAGTCAACCTGAGACATTAAAATGTATAGCTCACCCTAGGAATGAATGTAAGGGTTGGAGGGTGGGGAGCAAAAAGGAAACAATGAGGGAGCAGAAGGAGAATAAAAGGAAAGATAGTGATGCTAAATTTCGAAACACTGTACAATTCAATCCATCTAGTGTTTATTGAGTACAAAGCTCTGGGCTTGTCATTTTAGTAATGCCAAGATGAGTAAAGACTCGAGTTAGGAGTTCTAGCTGAACTAAGAACAAATTATTAAAATATAATGTAGAGTACATAAAGGAAATACAAGGAAAAAAGAAAGCAGACATTAATTCAGGACCTTTTAATATGCCTGGTAGTTACATTTTATATATATGTGTATAGATATATATATTTTTAAATTTCAGATTAATATATGAGCACGAACGATTAGGTTACATTGTTTGCGTTTGTTACCTACAAGTCCAAGTTGTAGTTGAGCCCCTCCCCCAGGAGGTGTGCCATATTACCCGTCCCGTTAGGTGAGAGCTTACCAAGTGGTTTTCCCCTTCCACCTCCCCCATTTGAATTTTTTTTCTTTTGTGGGTGTGTAGTAGTTCATCTACTAGTATCATGTTAGTAGTGAGCACACTGGATGCTTTTTCCATTCTTGTGATTAACAACGCTCCCAAATATTCCAGATAAGCACAGTGGAGATAGTTCAGCTGTTTAGGGTCATGTAAGCTAGAGAGCTACTGAGGGCGGACTTTGTCCCCAGCCCAGGTTCTGTTCAGGCTCCTTTCAGAACGTCCTTAACAAAGGGAAGTTCTAAGGAGGGGTGAGAGGGGAATAAGTTTTGACTGGATAGTCCCAGCTGCAGTATGGGAACAAGAGGTCTGAGAAGATATTCGGAGGCAGTTTGTATGGTAGGCCTATGAAGGATGAACCAGAGGTTGGGCGGGAACCAGTGGACAAGAGGAAGGGACCTTCAGGCTAAAGAAGTAATAAGAACTACTAGCTGCTGTCCTACATCCCTGTGTTGAGTAAATCTAACCTGAAAAACTGGTCTCAAGAGGGTCCACTCCCCACCTTGCCCGCCCCCATATTTGCCACTGGGGCTTTTCAGCGTTCACTAATTTCACTATTAGGCATCTGTTGTTTTTGTGATTTTAAAAAAACACCCGGAACAGTTTAAAGAATTGAATCCATCGGGCGGAGGGTGGGGGTCGGGCCCTTCTACCCACTCGGCCTGGCCGCCGCCTGGGAGCCGCTGACCCCGCTGCAGGGCGCGCTCTCCCCGCGCAGCAGCCGGCTTGTCCCAGGCCGCGTCCCGGACGCGCGGGGCGGGGCGGGGCGGCCGAGCGCACCTGCCCGGCTCGGCGGGGCTCGCGGCGGCTGCGCGGTCCGTCGTTCCACCCGCCTCCCGCCTCGCCGTGTGTTTACGTGGAGACGAAGATGGCGGCGGTGACGGCGCTTCCCGTGCGGCCGGGGACGCTCCGCCAGTGAGCGCGGACACTGGTTCCTCTCCGGGCGGGGTGGGGTGCGCCGATCCCGGCGCTGCCGCCCGGGCCGCGGAGCTTCCCGGGCCACCTCCGTCTGAACAGCCCTTTCCTTCCAGCGCCCGCCCCCCGCCCCTCCCGGCGTTCCCTCGCCTTGGTGGCAGAGGCCATGGAGGACGAAGAGAGACAGAAGAAGCTGGAGGCCGGCAAAGCGAAGGTAGGAGCGAGCCGGGGGCGGCGGGCCGGGGGGGAGGGGGCCCGGGAGGCGGACCTGGCGGCAGCCCCGGCGCTGCCTTGCAGGGAGGGGCTGCAGGGTCTGCATCTTCCTCTCGCCCTCTCCTCTTTTTCCAGTAGGGGAAGAGCCCTAAGGAGCCGATGATACTTTGGTGTTAATTGAGTAGTGTGGCTCCTTTCTCGTGAATGCCCACATAATACTCTTTTACTATGAAACCGTAAGCTGGTATTTGCTTCTGAATCTCTCACCTTTAATTTTGTGCGTGTGGGGTGGGGGAAGAGGGTTTTCTGGGTGGTACGGGAGGCATTGTGCTTTCCAGGGTGGGGATTTAGGACGTTTCTTCATTCCGTGAGGGATTAGTGAGCTGATCATCAGCTTGTCTTCTTTAGGTGGCACGCTGGCACTCTTGGGTGTGTGATTGGCCTGTGACAGCTGCTTCAGCAGTCGCTTGAATGTGCCACAAGTGCCAGCTGTGAACTTGGCTTTAGGGCGTTCTCAGAAGCTTGTCTTTGTACGTTTGTGTTTGGAGGTCTTTGTCATGGCATGCGGTTTTGTACTGTGAGGAATGTTAATGCAGAATGTCAATGGAACTTCTGGGAACCTAAAGGTTCCATATTCCAAACAATATGGAATTCCTGCTTTAAATAATTTAGTTGTGTTTATTTCTGTTGAGTCCCGATTTTGTGTGTGTGTGTGTGTGTGTGTGTATGTATGTATGAAAAAGCCGGTGAAGCAAAAATACGAAATTATACACAGGTATCATTCATTGGGCTTCTTAAAAATTTTGATACATACAAAATATAAATTGAATACATATTTCTTTTAAAAATTACATGTTTTAATGTATCTTCTGGCTGTGCTCAAAGCTCCTCTTCCTCCTTACAATGAAGTTATCTTTTTGTTATATTTTGATGTTTTGTTTAGAGATAATTGTTATCAGTCATACTTGGATCATTATTAAATTATAATATAGTTAACTGTTTTTCCTCTCTTTTTTCCTCTTCCCCCACAGAAACAAAGGAAGTCAGGTTAATGATTTGTTATCAATGAAGGGCTATACTGTGAGGCTGTGGTAGTATAATAGAGGCTCGACACAAATATTTTTGAATGAATATGTATATAAGCTAGCTTCATATTATTAAAATATTGTTGGTTTCTCCATAAGCTCCCTCTATCTAAAGTCAAGGCTTAAATGCTTATATGGAGATTTTTAGTTTAGAATCTATAAATGGAGGGAAAGGGGAATCAGGATATCTTCAGAAGCTCAAAGTTCCTTACATTCGTACACCTGGAGAGCTTGAGCAGGCTTTGTGCATCCAGGGAAGTAAAGATAAAGCAGTGAATATCGGTTTAGATTTCTTATTTGTCTGTTCCATCAAGATTTTCACTCCCTGCCTCCAGAAGTATCTTCCTTAAATAGGATATATGTGAAGCAGTCCTACAAAACATGGTTACTTAGGGTAGATGTATTGTTTGTTGGGAGTAGTTGATTTGGCAAAAAAAAATTTTAATTTCTTTGTCTTTCAAAATTCTACCTGTGGGTAAAAATCTTTTTAAAATTAACATTCATCATAGAATATGTTCTTCTAGAGTTGAGCCCGGTTTTTCCAGTAAGAAATAAATCTGTAAGGTGATTTACAGATTTATATATACCACTGCCTTGGTGAGGCAAAGTATGTTTACTGAAGCATTAGCTATCCAATATAAAAACACTGGAAATACCCTTAGAAACAATATCAAGAAAATAGTTTCTAAATTATAGAGATGGATTGGAATATTCGGCAGTTAAGATTATGAAGACTGATAAGAACATAGAAAATAGAGTGAAAACATCATCATCAAAAACAGTATGTACATTATTTCATTTGTGCAAACATGTGCTTTTAGATTGGACTGAAAAACTCTGAATTAAAATGTATACATTTATTCAGCAAACCTGTATGGAACTCCTACTTTATGGCAAGAGCTGGAAATACAGAGTTAGTGAGTGACAATCTCTCTTCTCAAGTTGCTCAGAGTATAGTGGGAAAAATGAACACTGCATGATAAGTACAAAGAAACAGGAAGGAGAGTAGCATTTGGGGGGATTTTTTCCACATTTTGTTAAAGTATTTTAATTACTGTTTCTTCATTTTATATCAAATAGTGGGTACTCAATAAATATTTGCTTAATGCGTGAGCAGAATGTTTAATAAGTCATTAATGGATGCTACTTTATCAGCTTGATTGTAACTTATTACAGAATCCATAATTCTTTTAATTTGCAGTATCTTTTTTTTTTGAGACAGAGCCTCAAGCTGTCACCCTGGATAGAGTGCTGTGGCATCACAGCTCACAGCAACCTCCAATTCCTGGGCTCAAGTGAGTCTCTTGCCTCTGCCTCCCAAGTAGCTAGGACTACAGGCGCCTGCCACAACGCCCGGCCATTTTTTGGTTGCAGCCACCATTGTTGTTTGGCAGGCCCGGGCTGGATTCGAACCCGCCAGCTCAGGTGTACATGGCTGGCACCTTAGCCCGTTGAACCACAGGCGCCGAGCCAAATTGGCAGTATCTTGTTGACATCAGA
>CAUYRH010140396.1:0-21602 GCA_963574655.1 Perodicticus potto
GGGGGTGGGGGCGCTGCTCTGGGACCTCCTCCCTCAGTGTCAGCAGGGTTAGGCTTCTGGTTCATCAGGTAAGGAGGGGAAGGGTGTACTGTAAGTTCAGAATGGTGGGGAAAAATTTAGTTCAGTTTTTCTGCCTAGCAATACAGTTTTCAGAGTCACACTAGGGTGCTCTGGGGAAGCACACCCCACTTCCCACAACACTCTTTCATGGGGTGAGACAAAAGGTCCACAGTTCACCACTTGTCTGTAGAAAACCTGCAGGAGCAAAAGAGGAGCAAAAAAGGAAAGGAGACAGAAAAGCAAGAAACTCAGAGCTTTCTTGGGGGAGGGGATGGACACTTTTCCTTTCAGATGAATTTTGTACCTGAAGCTTGCTTTCTTGGAGTCGCAGCTTGTCTCAGCAGAGGTGACCCACAGATATCACTTCTCTCTCTTGGCTGGGCTCCCAGTATTCAGCTTAATTGCACAGTTTCTGGAGGTTATTTTCCCTTTTGGACAGGAGTCTTTTTAGGAAGCTGCTTCCAGTCAGCCATCTTGCTCTGCCCTCCTATGTCTTTATCTTTGATATTCAACACTTGATTATAATTGCCCTAGTCGCTACTTGTGGTTTTCTTTATACTTACCCTACTTGGAGTTCACTCAACTTCCTTACTTCATGACTTTCACTACATATAGAAAGATTTTGGCCTACTATTTTTCACACCAATCTCTCTTTTGAGATTCTCTATTCTTGAGATTCCAGTTATTATGTGTTAGATCTTTTGTAATTGTCCCATGACTCCCTTGAAAGGCTATACATTTTTTCCAACCTTTTCTCTCTTCTTCAGATTGGACAATTTTTCTTGCTCTCTATTTGGGTTCACTGTTTCTTTCCCCTGTCATTTTCATTCTGCTGTTAAGCTCATCCAGTGGTTTTATTTTTCAGTTCAGATAGTATGTTTTTGAGTTTTAAATTTGCACTCAGTATTTTTTTGTTAATAGTTTATATTTCTTTACTAATATTTCCTGTGCTTTCATTGATTATAAGCATACGTTCCTTTATGTCCCTTGAGCATAGTTCCCGTTGTTTTAAATATTTGTCTTCTAATTTTAAAACATTTAGGTCATTTCATGACTAGTATCCATTGATAACTTTTTCTCTTATAAATGGGTCATATTTTCTTGGCTCTTCAGATGTTGAAATATAGTTATTATCTATATGTGAATATATTTTGTGAAAAGTCTGGATGCTATTTTATTCAACCTTCAAGAATGTTCTAGTAGCAATAAGTTGATTGAACTCAAACATCATATTCTGTCTTTTGGATGGCAGCTTAAATCTCGGATATTATTTGTATCTCGTGTGTCTGTCTACACATTATTTTGTTGGTTCATTTGTGGTTTCAGGGTCATCCAGAAATTTAGGCAAAGACTACAGACCAAATTAGAGGCTCCTGTCTCTAAATTTCTCCTTTATGGGATTTTTTTCTCATTTATCAGTGGATGTGGTTGCCCTGACCTTTGTCTCTGTCTCTTCAGACCAGAAAAGACTATGGGTTTTCTTTCAGAGTTTTAACTGTCCATAAAAATAACCAATGTGGCCTAATTGCAGACTTCATTATTGTCTTCATTTTAGTCTTCAGTCAGGGATAATTTCCCTTTACTGGAACAAATCATTTTAGTATTTAATATCCTTTTTGGTAATCCTTTTAGACTCTCTTTTGGACAGTCTTTGTTGGTGATGAATTCTCTCAATTTTTGTTTGTCCAAAATGATCTTTTTTTTTTTTTTAGAGTTTTACTCTGTTACTCCAGGCTAAAGTGCCATGGCTTCATACTCACAGCAACCTCAAACTCCTGGGATTAAATGATCCTCTTAGCTTGGATTACAGGCTCCCACCACAATGCCTGACTACTGTTTTGGTTTTTTTTTTAGAGACAGGGTCTTGCTCTTGCTCAGGCTAGTCTTGAACTCCTGAGCTGAAGCAATCCACCCCCCTTGGACTCTGAGTGCTAGGATTATAGGCACGAGCCACCACATCTGGCCCTCAAAATGACAATTTTAAAAAACAATTTTATTTTATGAAGGCAGGTGTTTTCTGTAGTAATTTGAGTATGCCATTTCTTTTTTTGATTTCTCTTGCTCTAGGAAAAAGGTTTATTATTGTTGTTTTGGAGGTCATACATAATTTTCTATGACTGGTTTTTAAGATTTTTTTTCTCCTATTCTATAATTTTTCAGATGTTCCATTATGAGGTCCCCAGAAATAACTTTCCTTGTACTTTTCCTACTTCAGATTTACAAGTTTTCTTGAATTTGTGACTGGATGTCTTTCATAAGTTTTGTGAAGTTCTTGGCTACGATCTCTTAAAATATTCCTTCTGCACTATTCTCTACCTCCTCTTGTTTAGGGACTGAAATTACATGTATGATTATCTTTTTCATTTGTAAGATACTGGAAGATAGTCTTGAATTTTGAATTAGCTTAATCCTTGAGTATATTAAGGCTCAATCCTTGAGTATATACCCATATTAATCAACTGCCATTAATTAAATAAAATCCTTTATAAAGGAAAATAATTGCTATTCAGAGATTCTAGAACTTTTTATATACAATGTCTAGGGCTTACATTAAAAATCACTGGCAAACCAAAAGACAGAAGCAAAAGAAAAACAGAATAGACAATAGAAACAGATTGCCAGACTGTGATGTTTCCAGTCTTTTCCTATCTTAGAATCTTTTATGTATTTTCCAGTTTTTCTTTCCATTTTTTAGTCTATTTCCTACTGATCTATTTTCCAGATTATAAGTAGCCTTAGCTATGTCCTGTCTGCTGTTTTAGCCACATTTTGCCTTCGAAACTCAGGTTTTATTTATTTTTTATTTATTTTTTTTATTTTTTTGAGACAGAGTCTCACTCTGTTGCCCAGGCTTAAGTGCCATTGTGTCAGCCTAGCTCACAGCAACTTTATACTCCCAGGCTTAGATGATCCCCTTGCTTTAGCCTCCCAAACAATTGGGACTATAGGCACCAGTCACAACACCCAGTTAATTTTTGTATTTTTAGTATAGATGAGGTCTTGCTCTTGCTCAGGCTGGGCTTGAACTCCTGGGCTCAAGCAGTTCACCCACCTTGGCCTGCCAGAGTGCTAGAATTACAGGTGTGAGCCACTGCTCCCAAGCCTGAACTCAGTTTTGGTTTTATTCAGTTTAGAATTTTTATTTCATGATTTCTTATAGACAACAATTCTTTGATAAAATTATTTATCTTGCCATCTAAGTTCTTGAACATACTTATCATAGATAAAAAATTTTCTCATATTTGAATCAGCTGTGAATCTGTTTCTATTGTCCTTTTTTTTCTTTCTTATTTTGCTCCTGCTTCTTGGTTTGCCTGGTAATTTTTTTAAACCCCAGACATTGTACATACAAAATTCTAAAATCACTGATTATTATTTTCCTCCATAAAGAATTTTGTTTAATTAATGGCAGACAGTTAATGTAGGTGTAATTACCTTACTCTAATTGAGGATCGAGCCAATTTAGGACTTCCTTCTAGTCTTGATTAAGGCATTCTTTTCACCCAGAATCCAAAAACCGTGTATATATACTCAGTGAAGAGCAGAACACCTTTCTTGCAAGCACTTAACCATCTCTACAGTCAAGGGCATACCACATACCACTTATGGTCTCTGGCGTATTCAGAAGCTGTGTATCACAGTCACTATGCATTATGATATGATATCATATCACTATGATATCAGCATTGATTGTCTGGCCTTATCTGATGAGATTCTTTACTTAGAATTTTATATTTAAAGCACTCATCTACCACAAAAATGTGAACAGTAACAAAATCATAGTGCTGAGGGGCGCTTCAATCAACTGTAATTTATCTCAAGTAAAACAACCAACTAAGCCAGCACAGAGGTAAAACTCCCTTTTAGAAATCCAGAAGCCTATTATACAATCTCTCTCACAGTCCATCAGTCACTTTAGGATTAGCACCTTATGTTTGTTTACTACATTGCATGTTTCTAAATGAGCAAACAATAC
This sequence comes from Perodicticus potto, assembly GCA_963574655.1. Classification (NCBI taxonomy): domain Eukaryota; kingdom Metazoa; phylum Chordata; class Mammalia; order Primates; family Lorisidae; genus Perodicticus; species Perodicticus potto. The sequence goes on from CAUYRH010140396.1 coordinate 4,037, forward strand.
TTGAAATTAGATGATGGAAAAAATATTTTTCTAGATACTTTCATTTCAGTCCCCATGCGGAAATGGCAAGCTCTGACTATTTTAGGAAGTCTATCCCAAAATATCCCTGAGCCTGTATGCGCCGCTGAAGTACAGATTTGTGAACAGAGTTTTCTCCTCTTTGTTACCACAGTTGTTTTTTCCCAACGTAAACCTGTGAAAGCTTCTGCACTTTAGCTTGTTTACTGTGCATTCTTAATGCCTACAAATGCAAACAGACAGATTAGGAAAATAATCAGCCATTCCTTTTAGCAGGGTCTGTAAGTACCAGGCAAATTGCACCTCAAATGCCTTCAGGTGTGGAAAGAGCTGCATCTCCTTTTGTGTAATTGTAAGGCCAATAATCAGCTTCAAACTAAAGAGAGACTTAGCAAGACTTCCTCTTCTGATCAGATAGAGATAAGAGTGAAACACTAGCTGTCAGACTTCGTCCATGATCCTCAGATAAAATGACAATCTTAATGGACTATGGTAAGCTCATTTCTGTTGGAGGTGAAGGAAAACCCTTAACAGTAAAATATTCTCAAGACCTAAGGAATTTACAGCAATATCAGAACATGAATTTACTGAAAGAAAGATAAATTGGTAAATGGGGACAATGAACTTTGGGACACAGAGGGAGGTGGAAAGACAGGATTCTCTTGAGTTAGGGCTGAAGAGGGTGTGTTGGGAAAGGAGTGTGAAATATGTGAATAAATCACACCTGTTGATTTCCTTCATTGGAACATGTTTACACCCAACATTTGAAACTCAATGTTTGGGTAGAGCCTGTCTTGAAGCTGATGTCAGATACCTGAAAAGAGGCTCAAATGGCCACAGTCCTGGGCTGCACCGGGGATGCCTTGTTGAAGCTCTGCCACTAAATAACAGTTTTGCTTCAATAGCTTTCTTGGTTTCACGCTCAAAAACCTACAGCGGAAATAGAATACCTCTGCTGTTTTACTGTGCACGTGAAAGGAACAGAAAAGAGGCAGAAGCTTCCCGACCCTTGGCAGTAAAGCTCCCAAGCACTTCACTCTCTTTCGAAAACCCTGTAAAGTTTCTCCTGACACACAAGTCTGAGTCGCATTGTGTCAGGTGCATTAACTCAGTGCTTGTCCTGCACTTAACCTCTGCCTGGTTGAAATTTCCATCTTTGTGAGCCCTTTTTGCCAGGAGCCTTATTCTCCAGCTCAGGAAGAGAGTGCATTTGTGGCAATTGAAGCCGGCTCTTAATGTGGATGGACAATAGTCAGGTGGCTTGCGTTCCATTCCCTGCTTTTCCATAGTTTTGTTTTCCAAGCAAGTCACTTTTCCTCACCTGGCTTCTGCTTCTATAAGTCAAGAGAGTTGGACTGAGAGACTATTAAAGTCCATTCCTCCTCTGTCATTTTAAATTTCTATTTGGCAAAATAGTTATCAGTGGGCAATGTTTAAGTTTGAAATCTTTCCTTTGTCCTTGACTTTGCTTCGTGGAAGAAAGATAACTTTCTAAGCATTATTTTATTCTTTTAAAAAGTCCAGGGTTCGGGCAGTGCCTGTGGCTCAGGGAGTAGGGCGCCGGCCCATATACCAAAGGTGGCAGCTCAAACCCAGCCTCAGCCGAAATGCAAAAAACAAAAACAAACAAACAAAAAGTCCAACAGACTCTTTTCATATGGAATTTAACATTTAATTGTGTACAATTTGGTTTTCATATATGTTCAAGAATTTAGTAGTGACTTAGGGGAGTCTCATCCAGCTTAAACTAGCTCATATTTGCTTTTCAGAATTACACTGGCTGGAATACTTTGATAAAACGTACAAGTGATAAGTTTGAATACAGATTTAAAGTGCTTAAGGTTTTTGTTTTTGGTCACCCATAGCATGGGAGACTATGGCTGAGCAGTTTTCAGAAAGCAAATCCTTCCTGTATCCCTGCAGTTGGTGTTCTCCATCGTTAATCTGCTCCAGTAAGATTTAGCCTAGGAAGGGGAGGTCAGCATTTAAACTAAATCTCTAAACCAACCAGCAGGTGAATGGAGAGATAAACTTTATAGAATAGGGGTTTCAGTGGGGGAAGGTAACTAATCTGAGCTAGTTCTCTGAATGGGTTCTTTACTTTTACATTTTATTCTCTTTTAAATTTTTATTTTCATCGAAGTTTTATGTATGTGTAAATATATAAAACATGTAAATATATGTATAAAATTTAGTTTAAAATATTAAACCACTCTGGAAGGCTATTAAAATGAATCATACAGCCGTTCTTGATCCCCTTTTCCCTGCTGCTGATTCCAGCCCCCCAGGCCCATCACCTTCAACTCCTGGTTTATTTTCCTACTAGCTACTTCCATATTCCCACCTAAGTTTCTAAGGCTATGATGTTATTATTTAACTTTGGAAACCAGGAAAGGCTGCCTGTCCTCACCATGTGAGTTTTCTTCCTCCTGGGTCAAAGAGAAGGAGGAGACCCCCATCCTCCTTGGGATTTGGAGTAGGAACAAGACAGATTTATTTATGCAAGCAGTAAATGAGTGAGCAGATAAACCTGCACTTTTTAAGAGACTTTTTCCCCTCAGAGATATTCCTCCTGCTTGCCAGCCTCCTGTCCTAGGCAGTGCCAACTGTTGCTCCTGAGGCTGGTTACTGTCACCCTAGGACATAATTATCATCCTCAGAATTTCCTTCCCATCTTTCCCGTGCCAGATGCCCTGACTCCAGAATCCTCTGGCATCCTCTTGAGCAATGCCCTCACTATAACGGTAAACATGCCCCAGTATCCTTTTGAGAAAGGTCATCCATTCTCTCGGTCCTCAATTTAGTCATGTTTCAGAAGAAAAAAGAGATTAATATGTTTTTTCAAAGTGTAAGTAGGCCAGTGTTTTCTTTGCAGTATTAAACTCAACTTTGGATAAATGTCATTCAGTGTCAAACAAACAAGGCATGCTCAATCTCATTGGGAATATTGTCACATTTATTTCTTCATAAACCAGGGTAAAATTTGTTTAAAAAGTATTCAGAAAAATTAACATTATGTTTTTTTCTCTGTTCTTTATCTGAACATCAAAATTAAATCTATTCTTCTGCTCCGTGAATCCATTCCTTCTCTCATATTCTGTTGAGATTGATAGCAGTCATGCATGCAATCAACCCGATCACAAAGCTCAAACGTCTTTGGCTCCTTCTTCTCTCCAACCATCATGTTCAGAAATGCAGAGTCCTCTCTATCTTACCCTTTTGCATTTGATCCCACCTTCCTATTTTCAGTGCAACCTTAAAGCTCTCTTCAACCCCTCCTTATAGCTCAGTCAAACTGCTGGCCCCTCATAAAGGTAGGGAGACTTCAGCTGTGAGAACTGAATGATAGGCTGAAAGTCGCATTACCTTGATTAAATTTTTAGCTCCCTAATCAAGAAGTCCAGGGTCCAGAGTTAGGCAGTTGTTGGGTTGGTTAGCAGCTCAGTAATGTCATCAACTATCCATAGGCTCTGGCCACCTTTCTGCTCTGTATGCACCGTGTGTCAGTAATGTCTCTTTAGTCACAAAATAACTGCTGTAGTTACAAGCATGAATTCTTCCCAGTCCCCTGGGGGAGAGCTAACTACATTCTTCCTTCTGTTATAGTCAATTGTGGAAACATCTACTTTATAGAGTTATGAGTTTCTTAGTGGCAGCAACTTATATCTCTATGTGTCCCCAAAGTGTCTTGCTCCTGAGAGGCATTCAGTAAACGTGCATGAACTTAATTAATTAAATAGTTGAACTCAAAGTATTTGAGAACTTTAACTCCAGACATTCTACCAACCTTCAAAAGTATCCTAATGAACTTATCTCTCACTAAAATGAGTTAATCTCATTCTTCATGTAGGGATTTGACTCCATGAATGATATATTGCTGTTTGGTTGAAATGCAATTTACATATTTGGAATTCCAAGAAGTTCAAGGTAAATAATATACAACAATTGGAGCACTTTAAAACAAACAATATGATAGACTAGACATGCCCACATTCACAACAAAGTCAAGTGCTGAAGGACACTTAGGAAAGGTGTTGATTTCTTCCCATCTTTCTCATCCTTATGTAGCTTTAAAAGGTGAAAATAAAGATTGTTCTTTCATTTACTTTTATTAAGTTGTTTGGTTAATTTATTCATTCATTCAAAGGGTACTCAAAACATACTAAGGAAAAAATATATGTAATTTTTACCCCAGTGACATGCAGACAAGTGTATTATAATAATTATAACAAATGCACCTGTATCTATGGCTTAAGTTTATTTCTCTAATTACTTGAGTAGTGTAGGTATAAAGGGAAAAGAATAAAAGAAAACAATGGAATATTTCTTTTGTGGGACAATCTTAAGTTCTTCCTGGCTGCCTCTGTACACAACAGATCTTCCACATGAAGATCAGCATCAGCCAGGATTCCATCTTCCGTTTCCATTTGGTTCCAGATGTTTTCCCCTATTGACTTTCAACTTTCCAGAATTAAAGACAGAACTATGCTCTCCTGCAAATCTATCCATAGGACTTCCCTAAGATGCACCTCATTTACAATTGCTGGATGGACTTACTAGAAGTAATTGCTTAATTTGCAGTCTCTACTTAATGCTATCTCTATCTACTCATGAGAGCCTGTATTTTTCACTGTATTTATGGATTATTTACAATAATCATTTTCTGATTAATTATTATTTAAAGAGAAGATAGTTTCATTCAACACAGAAGATTTCATTTCACTTAGGGTTTTTTTTTTATTATATGAATTCTCAGTTTTCTCCACTGTAAAATGGGAATAATAGGTATGCCTAAAATAGTTATTGAGAAATCAATGCATGTAAATAAACCATATAAACCCACATTTGCTCAGTAAATGCTGGGCTAGTCCTTGAAGATTTTAAATTATAGCTAACTTTTTTGTTTACATGTCCAATTTTCTACAAAATTAGAGTCTAGTATCACTGAATTAATAAAAGACAGACTGAATTCTGCATCTGTGTCCCATCTGAAGATTTAGAGTGGTGGTAGTAAGAACTTATAAGATAAATAAATTTTTCCAAAATTTTCTTTCCCCCCAAATGTTTAGGATCCTTTTGGCTCTATATCATAGATAAACCAAGCATACAAAATTACTGTCATTTTAAAGCATTTATGTTTTTTCATTTTAAAAATCATTATTAGTGTTTATATATACAAGATCTATGTCAATTGATACATATGTTATCAAAATGTAGTCTAATTCAGTTAATCATGTTTAATCAATTAAACCTATTCTTCAAAAGAACACTGAACTCAGTTATTAAAATATCAAATATGAATTTGGTTGCTAATAATAATTTTCAGTTGATTCATAGTAAGACTATTATTTAAACTTTAAGAATTCTGTAGTTTGGATTTGTTATAGTAATTACAATGTTAGAAATTAATAGATTTTTACATTGCAAGCATCTCAGGTTTTCACATTTCTGTTACAATTATTTTTGCAAATCCTCTGCATTTTGAGATTTTAGTCCTTTTAAAAGAAATTTTTATAGCAGGAGAAAAATTATTGAGATTATCCCTTTAAAAGGAAGGTGTTAGTTTAAAGTAAAATGGAAATTTTAAGGATGAATTTTGTCCACTTAATGTAGAAAAGGGATGTAGAAAAAGGGATATGTAGTCTTGAACATTCAGAAGAACAGGGTTGTCTTTCTAAGCTATTCACATTCTTGTTAAGTGGCCACTTTTGAAACAGAAACTTCAGGATTGTTTGGTTTTCTGTGAAGCTGCATGTTTGGTAAACACATGCAGAGAATGGGAACATTGTTCCAGCTTCCTGCAAAACTTTTAGATGCGTGACTACACCTCATCTCTACAAAGAGAAAATATAAATGAGAGCAACTACTTTAAAATGTGCACAAGCATATTTGTTATAAACACAAAAATTATGGAAGAGATTTCTTATTACGCTGAATCATTATCATTCATGAGACTTTGAATTTATTTTACAAAGTCGATTTTGCTGAGCAATGTCAGTGTTTGATATACTAATTTTAAAAGTTAAAAATTAACTTATCTGACTTAAGAGTTTAAACTGATGTCTAGGTAGAAATCTCCCAATTCTCAACAAAACACTTATGATTGTTAGAGAAAAAGATAAAACATTGTATCACCATTGAAAATTAAAACTGATAATAAACCCATTCCATAAGATGAGCAGAAATTTTACTAATGATAGGAAAAAAGGCACAGGATTAGGGAAAACAGTCGGCAGCTTACCTACCCTTCAGCCCCCAGAAAGAATTACCTGTAGATGAACACAAGTGTGGAGACTTTCGTATCAGTCCTTGACTACAGGCACCTGCACTATCTAACATTGAAGCCACTGGTTATCCGTGACTCTTCAGCACTTTTTAAATGCGGCTACTAAAAAAATTAAAATTACCTATGTGGCTTGCATGTGTGACTCCCATTACATATAGACAGTGCTGGTCTAGGTCGTGAGTCAGAGAGCCACAGTCTATACTAACAGTAAGACTGGCCAGCTTGGTGGAATTTCTGTTTGTTGTGGCCAGGGTACTTTTTTTTCCTCCTGCCTACCTATATTTACCCATGTAGTGACTTGGCCTCAGGAAATACACAGAAGTTGGATGAGGAATAGGGGTGGGTGGTGAACCCTTAATGGTTTATCACATCAGGAAGTCTATATCAAGGGGGTAGCAAGGGAAGAGTCCTAACAGCAGTGAATATGATAAAATGGCGGTTGGTCATTCACAGCCTCACTGTAACATGTTAGGGAACAAGGCAGGGTGATGGGATAAGCACTGGCACCACAAAGAGCTCTATTCAATGGGAAGTAAATTGGGAATTATGCTTTTCATTTGCTTTAACTATAAATCTGAGAAGTGGAGTTTATCAACTAAACACTAAGGGTAAATTCATACGATCTATCTGCAGGCAAATTCCAAGTCTGGAAAGATTTTCTCTTATTCACATAATTAAAGAATGAAGGAAAAGAAAAAAATAAACTACTTGGACCAAAAGAAGAAAAAATCCTATAGAACAAATGAATAGAATATCATACTGAAGTTTTGGTGCAAGAGCATAATTATGATTAAAATTTATCTTTTAAATTCACTTATAATTGCACTGGAGTTCTTTAGGAAAAAAGAATTATTGTCTGAAGGCTTTAAATTCTGAACAAAAGATACAGTTAAAATTAAAAAAAAAAAAAACTAAGGAGTTTTTGCATTGACCCTAAATAAGACTGTTCTTTCTTTTTATTTATTTATTATTTGAGACAGAGTCTCACTTGATCACTCTTGGTAGAGAGAGTGCCGTGGCATCTTAGCTCACAGCAACTTCAAACTCTTGGGTTCAAGTAATTCTCTTGCCTCAGGCTCCCAAGCAGCTGGAACTACAGGCGCCCACCACAACACCCAGCTATTTTTAGAGACAGGGTCTTACTCGAGCTTAGGCTGGTCTCAAACCTGCAGCTCAGGCAATCCGCCCACTTTGGCCTCCCAATTGCTGGGATTACAGGCATGAGACACAGTGCTCAGCCTCACTGTTCCTTCTTATAGCAACAGAGCTGGCATAACTGTAAATCAGAGCCTGGTCCTGTGGTTGATGAAATTACAAGATTGGTCTATGTGTGATAGATAGCCTTGTTGTGTCTCATATAAGAATAAAGGATTTGGATGGAAAAAACGAAATACTGAGATTTCAAATGGCCAAATTTAAAGCTTCCCTAATCCTGCTGTGATTTGTACATCAATAAAAGCAGCCTCTGTTTGAGAGGCTGGTTTTGCCTTCCTTAGAGACTCTGCTATGATTTCACTCAAGACAGGTAGCTTGGAAGAGGATCCCAAGTTTCCACATAACTTTACTGGCCTTGGTATCTTCAGTTCAATAGTGAGTGCTAGATTGTGACATATTCCAAAGGGCCACTTGGAAACAAATCTAGGAGGGAGAGGCTTACAGTCCAAAAGATTCTAATATTTTTCTCACTTATTTTAGCGAAGGCCTGAGGAGCATGGGTGAATGGCTTCTGAAGGTTCTAGACCAGGCAGAGTGAAACATAATTTTAGACTTTATTAGTATGGTTGCCCTTCTTAGGAATTTGTATTTAGTGTTTTAGTTTGAGGGGATGAAAATTATTTTAATTGTTTGTGCAGTTGGTAAACCAAAACTGAACTCATCAGTGGCTTAAGCTCAATATACTTGAGATACTAGATATTATTTGCCTTAATACAAAGGACAAAATGAAAATGTTTAGAAATTATAATAATAAAGATGATGGGGTGGATTTATCATATATAGCCAGTTTGCCCTCCAGTCCTGACGCCTGAGAAGACTTAGAAGACAATCCTTCCGTAAGATATGGACAGGTGCCTTAGATTAGACAAGAGTTATAGCAGTGCTTTCTGAGGCTAGAATGAAGGGAAATGTGGCCATTGGTCTTTGTTTCCAGTAGAAGTGATGGGATCAGGGGGAAGGAGAAGCCAGGAATCAACACTTACCCTTGAGTCAAGGTGGGTATGGTTGCTCCACTAGGCGGCAGGCCTGAGATTTTTGTCATGGATAAGTGATCATCAACCCTGAAATAGATAGATGGCCTTTCAAGGTCTAAATTAGTATGCATAACCAAAAGAACTCCAGGTCTGATGAACCAAAGCCTGACTTGGGTTGCTATGACTTGAATTATAGCTCTCGACCTGTGTCAACTGACATATTGGTTTGATCCCATTCCAAACGGGATCTGCAACCACTTACAGGATCAGAATGTACTAAGAGTTAGGGTTAGTACTGGATGAGGAAATACCCAGATTGTTGGGGGATTATGGAGCACTGGTTTGGAGCTATTTGCTGTGAACTCAGAAAGCTACCTGTGCTGTGTCCTTTAGCGTGCAGGCTTATGGAGTTTAGTGAAGGTACCTTGTCAAACAAACATTTGGATGATGTAGCTTAGAGAAGAGTTATGTATTATCACAAGCTTAATCAAGTTGCAAACTCAAGTTGGAGAATTCTGGGTCAAACCACAATGCATGTGTTGCTGCCCTTCCACCAAATATGCTTATGGACTCTAGATGAAGTATGCTTAGAAGTCAGAGTCAGGTCAGGGGCTGCTAGGGGAAGTAGAGCTCATATATGTGGAAGTCAGTCCTGGGAAGAAAGGCACTCAAGTTCAGGAGTAGCTTATTGCACCCCTTCTGGTGCTGGACTCCACTATACTGTTTTGGGGTTTGGATGAATGATTCATTGTTGTTTTAGTATTTGGGAGTCTAGCCAAAACTAGGGTAGATTAAAGGTGTTAATATATTATAAGACAGGATACTTTCACCACTGAGAAACAGAAAATATTTAATAAATCTTAGCATTAGCAAGAAATTTAAAAATCAAAAAAGCAATGCAGTAATAAAATATTTGTACATATATTTCACATTTCTGAGCATCAAGATCAAACTTCGAAAGAAAATGGAAAATTTGTTTTTAAAAAGCATTAACTACAAACATGACAGGGAAAAAAATCCTTAACAATATCTCAGTAATCAAGAAGAAAAAAACCATAATTCTTTATAGAAAAAAAGGGGAAGATAAATCAGAAATTTACCTGACCAAGAAATGTATTTGAAAATAATCTTATTCATTACAAAAGAAATGTAATTAAAACCTAGAGACTCTACAGTCTTAATTCAAGATATAAAATAATTTTCAATGCTTGCCAGGTTGTGGTATAATAGGCACTTTTACTTGTGGTTGGCAGAATTATAAATTGATTCAACTTTTCTAGAAAGCAGCTCACCAGTGTGTCTCAGTTGCCTTCAGACTAGTTTTGAACTACTTATTTTATTTCCAGGAATTGGTTTTAGTCAGAGTTCTCCAGAGAGACTTCAGGGGCAAAGTTGCCCCTAAAATCACCATACATAGGGAAATTAGAAATTGCAGCTAAATATACCTTTATTTATGAAATATTCATTACAAATCTTTACAAAGAGGTGGACAACTTGTAGAGGATATTCTGTAAAATCTTATAATGAATATTTGTAAACAAAGGTATATTTAGCTACAATTCTCATTTTTCCCTATGTATGGCAACTTTAGAGGCAACTTTGGGGACATTCTGTATGTGACAGAGAAATGAAAGAGGATTATTTAGGGAATTGGCTGAAGTGATTATGGAGGCTGAGAGTCTCAGGATAGGCTGTCTGGGAGCCAGAGACCCAGGGAAGCCGGCGTGGCTCTGTCTAAGTCCAAATGCCTCAGTATCAAGAAAACCAATGGTGTAACTCTCAGTCCAAGGCCAAAGGCCAAAGGCCTGAGCCTTGGAGTGGGGTAGGGGCCATCAGTGTGAGTCCCAGAGTTCAAAACCTGGAGAACCTTAAGTTGTGATGTCCCTGGGTGGGAGAAGAAGAGCATCTGGCCTCTAAAAGAGGCTTTTCATCCAGGCCTGCAGCTGATTTGAAGGTGCCTGGACACACTAAAGGCAGAACTTCCCCCACTCAGCCCACACCAGTCTCCCTGCAAAATACTCTCACAGACAAACCTGGGGCAGTTGCATTATTCTAATCAAACCCTCAAACCCCGGGCTTCCCCCTTCTGCTGAAGAGGGACAGGCCCAGTACCTCCTGAAGCACTGAGAATAATTAATGCAATGATTGAGGGTCAGTCCTTCTTTAAAGCTGTCTGTGTATTCCTTCATTCAATCAAGCTGACACTCGAAATCCACTGTCACACTGTCTCAAGGAAATAATAAAAAATATGGGCAAATATTTGTATATAAGGTGGTGTTCCATAGAACTTTTCTGGGAAAATGATAAACAACTTAAATAGTAAACTTTGGGAAAATTGTTTAATAAATTACAGTCTGGCTATGTGATGAAAAAATATCTGTGGCTATTTAAAAACTATTATTTAACTATTATTTTAAAAATAATATCAGTGGCATAGTATAAATATACTCATGATAAAACATTAAGCAAAACAGTAAATTTTCTGTATATATACAATTTTAGTTATGTAGTATGTACCTACAGTTATATTTTATATATAAAAATTGGCATGGAACTACATTTAAAAGTTAGCACTGTTATATCTGGCTGGTGCTATACTGTAGATAATTTCATTTTTCTTCTTTGTATTTCTCATTTTTAATACAGCAAACATGTGGCCATTATTGACAATAAATAATATGAATTCTAAAATTACATGGCTTTTCTTATTTGTTGACATGATATTCTTTGGGGATAATTATTGAATAAATAAATATGAAAAAGTGCTTTGTAGCAAAATAGGTGACTTAATCTGTTTTTGAAACAATCTAAAGTAGTTAACCATTTTGGCTTATATGATCTTTCCATATTTGGCATTTATTTAAAAAATAGATAGCAGCTTCTTTTCGAAAATAATTTGAGGCAGGTTATAATACGGAATATATGTAATATATTATAAAAAGTAAATGGAAATCAGAACTGGAAAGAAAAAGGAAGAAACTATTGTATGGATTTCCATAATTTATGTGACTAAGCATTAATTAGACTTGATTCATATCTGTGGCTAGTACCAAAAAAAAAAAAATTGAAAGTGTCATAGATCTATTAGGAAAAAAATGCTAAAGCTTGGGGGAAGGGCTAGTGGTGGGTGGGAAAAGAGTTACTAAAATGTTAATAGGATGAGACATGTGTAATTTGAATTCCACTTTCCAAAGGTGATTATATTTAACACATCTCCACCAGGCATTCTCTTACTTTTAGAAATGGGTTTCAGCAGACAACTGTCCATGGGCCTTTTAAGTCTGTGTACCCTCCAACAGAGAGACTGATTACTTTTATCTTCACGTGGATGTTAATCTAGCAAACAGCTTTAGAAGGTAGAGACAATGTCTTCAGCTGGAGTAGAGGGCAGGTTGGCGTCCTGTTCCATATGTTAATAATAATTTTTCTCTCTGGAGCAGAGGTCACACAAGTTTGCTTACTGTGTCTTATGAAAGAGCAGGGTTCTCCAAACTTGAGGTTCTTCAGCTGTAACTCACTACACATGCAGCATCCACTTGGGTCCTTATGTGACACAAGGGGGACGTGGGAGGCAAGGAGAACAGCCACAGATCTAATGCTCCTGCTGGGGGCTGTGCCTTGAGGAATCAAGTCTTAAGTACTAACTAAGATCTCACATCTTCCATCAGCATACTTGAAACCGTGCCAGGTTTTCCCAACAGCTTGAAAATAGAATGAAATTGCAGCCTCTCCACAGTTTCCTTTTCTTATTTTAAACTATTAAGGGGGTGAAATGTTTCTGTTACCTTGTGCAAGGTTTAAGTTGGGGGCGTTTAATGTGCCCATCATCAAAATAGTGTTTGTAGTAACTGACACATAAGTCTTTATTCCTTAATCCCTTCCCTCTGTACATCTTGGTTTCTAATGTTCTTTACACCTCTTTGTGCCTGTGTGTGCCCTTTGTTTGGATCCCAATTATTAGAGAGCACATGTGGTGTTTGTTTTTTCCACTCATAAGATACTCAGGGTAATGATCGCTAGTTCCCATTCAAGTTGTTGCAGAAGTCATTAGTCCATTTCTTTTTATACCTGTGTAGTGCTCCATGTGGGATGTGTACACACACACATATATATACACACACACACCACATTTTCTTTTTCCACTCAAGAATTGATGAGCATTTAGGCTAATTCCACATCTTTGCAATTGCGAATGGTGCTGTGATAAACATTCAAATGCAAGGTATAATTTTGATAAAATGATATCTTTTCCTTTAGGTAGATACCCAGTAGTGGGATTGATGGATGAAATGGTAAGTCTATATTTACTTCTTTGAGGAATCTCCATATAGTTTTCCATAGAGATTATGCTAATTTGCAAGCCCACCAACAGTGTATAAGCATTCCTGTCTCTCTGTACCCAGAATCTACTGTTTTTTAACTTTTTATAATCATCATTCTGATAAGGGGTAAAGGTGGCATCTCATTGTGGTTTTAATTTGCATCTCACTGGTAAGTAGGTGTGTTGAGCATTTTTTTTCCATACATGTTTTGGTCATTTATCTATCTTCTGTTGAATAACTTCTGTTGATGTCTTTTGCCCACTTATAAAGGAATTGTTTGTTTCTTCTAGCTGATTGGCTTCAGTTCTTTTTATATGCTGGATATTAGCCCATTATTGGGTGTGTAGTTTGTGAATATTTTCTTGCATTCTGTAGGTTATCTTTTAACTCTATTGATTATTTTCTTTGCTGTGCAGAACCTTTTAAATTTAATTAAATCTCATTTGTTTTTGTTTTTGTTGTTGCTGTATTTGTCTTTGGGATCCTCATCATAAATTGGCCTAAGCCAGTGTTTAGAAGAGTTTTTATGTTTTATTCTGGAATTTTTATAGTTTCATGACGTTTATTTACTTCTTTTATTAATCTTGAATTAATTTTTGTATTTGGTGAAAGATAAGGGTCCTCCTTCATTCTTCTGCATGTGGTTATCCTGTTTTCTCAACATCATTTATTAAATAGAGGTTCCTTTCCCCAGTGTGTGTTATTGTCTGCTTTGTCAAAGATTAGTTGCGTGTAGGTAGATAATTTTATTTCTATGTTTTCTGGGTTCTCTGTTCCAATGCTCTATGTCTGTATTTTTATACCAGTACCATACTGTTTTGGTTACTATAGCTTTGTAGTAGAATCTGATGTCAGCAAATGTGATGATCCCAGATTTTCACTTTTTGCTTAATAACGCTTTGGTTATTGGGCTCCTTTTTTGCTGAAAATATTGCAAATAATTATTTTTCCAGATCTGTGAAATATGACATTGGTATGTTGATGGGAATTATGTTGAATCTATCAATCATTTCAGGCAGTATGGATATTTAAATAATGCTGATTCTACTAAACCATGAGTATGAGATGTTTTTCCTTTTTTTTTTTTTTTTACTATCATCTATGTCCTTTCATTAATGCTTCATCAAGGTCTCCTTGAAGAGATCTTTCACCTCTTTGGCTAAGTGTATTTCCAGGTATTTTATTGTCTTTATTGCCAATGTAAATGGTATTAAGTCCTTTATTTGACTGTTAGTTTGACCATTGTTAGTATGTAGAAATGCTAATGATTTGTGTACATTGATTTTGTAACAGATTTTTGCTGAATTTATTTATCAATTCTAAGAGTTTTTTGGTGGAGTTTTTGGGTTTTCTAGATTCAAAATCATATCATCAGCTAACAAAGATAGATTGGCCTCCTCTTTCCCTATTTGGATGCCCTTTATTTCTTCTCTTCCTTGATTGTTCTGGTTACGATTACCCGTACTCTGTTGCACAAAAGTGGTGACAGTGGTCAACCTTATTGTGTTCCAATTCTTAGGGGGAATGCTTTCTACTCTTTCCTATTCAGTGTGATCTTAGTTATGGATTTATCATATATGGCTTTTGTGATTTTGAGTCATACTTTTTCTATGCCAAGTTTGTTAAAGGTTTTTAATTGTAAAAGAGTGGTGGATTTTATTGAATGTTTTTCCACATCTATTGTGATGACTATGTGGTCTTTGTTTTTGCTTTTGTTTGAGTGGTGAATCATGTCTGTTGATTTGCATGTTATACCATCCTCATATCCCTGGAATAAACCCATTTAATCATGGTGAATTATATTTTGCTGCTGACTTTCAAGTTTGCTAGTACATTGTTGAGGATTTTTGCATCTATGTTGATAAGGGACAAATAAGATGAACAGGATCCAAAAGCTGAAAACTAATCACTTCTCGGCCTTTTGGCTAAGATCAAGTGCAAAAGCTGAAAACTAGCATAAAGAAGCCAAAAAAAGTTTTAAGACATGATTGAAAAAAAAAAATGAAAAAACATGAGAAAGACAACATTAAAAATGGATAACAGAACTTAAAGAAATAAAAGAGTCATTTAGGAAATTCCAAACTACAGCAGAAAGCTTCAACAACAGGCTAAACCAAGCAGAAGGAGGAATTCAGTGCTTAGCGACAGGGCTTTGGAACTAAATCAGTCAAAGGTGCTGAAAAAGGAATAACAAAGAGTGAACATTCAGAGAAGTATGGGACTGTGCAAAGTGTGGGCCAATATAAGAATTATAGGTATCTCTGTGAGAGAAGAAGATAAAGCAAAAGTGTGGAAAAATGGGGATTATTGAAGGGGATTATTGAAGAAAACTTCCCTGATATCAGCTGAGATTCAGGTATTCAGATACAAGATGGTCATTGAATGCTAGGAAGATTTATAGCAAATAGGACAGGCATCTATCACCTCCAAGACACCTACTAACCAACCTGGATAAAGTCAAAATGGAGAAAATTCTACAAGCTGTGAGAGGAAAGCAACAACTGACCCACAAAGGACAATCCATCAGGCTAACAGCAGACTTCTTAGCAGACACTTTACAAGCTGGGAGGGATTGGGACCCTATTTTTAGTCTTCTTAAATAGAACAACATCCAGCCAAAAATTTTGAATCCTACAAAGCTCACAAATGATGGAGAAATAGACTTTTCCAGGCAACCAAACACAAAAGGAATTTGTCACTACTAGACCTGTCCCACAGGAAACACTCAAAACTGTTTTATGTTAATACATGGAACAGCACAACAGATAAACATCAGTGTAAAAAATATCCAAAAGTTAAAACTCACAGCTTTAACAATAAGATATTATCCAACATGATGAACAAAACATTATGCCACATATAGATACTAACACGGAACTTTACGTCTGAATGCCCCAGTTAAAAGACAGACTAGCTGAATGGATTTTAAAAAACCACATCTCAAGTATATAGTCTCCAAAAAAATGCATTTAACTCACAAGGGCTCATACAGACTCAAGGTAAAGGCATGGAAAAATAGACTTTAACCCTTTGCAATCCAATTTTTCTGAAACCTACACACACATACCCAGCTCTTATTTATTTTGGGTGGGAAAGAGGTAGGTGGATTACTCGTAATTATGCTACAGTTTTAAAAGAGAAAAACATAAATACAAACTCACATGATCATTTTATTATCTACTTTAGGTTACATAAAGTAGTGAAAGTGTTTTTTTTTATTTTTGTTTATAATTTTTTTGAGTGTTATGCATCTTGAAGCAATCTCCAGGATGAAGTCCAGGCTTCCGCTTGCATGTTTCACAGTAAAAGATAGTTTCTCTTCTTCCACCTTTCTCATTTCTTCTGCTAAAAACCATGAGATCCTTTGTTGATTTTTCTCAGTTTGCATTACAAAATTCATCTTCCCATTTAGGTTTTCCTTGGTGTCAGAAGATGATAGACCTCCCCTCTTTCTTGAATCTCTGTTCTTCAGATTGCTCACAAACTACATGATGACATTTTTCCTGTAAGGAAAGTGTGTTGGCACTTTTTTCCCACTTTCCTCCTTATCTAATGAGTAAAAGATGAAGTCATAACTGCACTTTCCATCAGGCAGAAGAATATTTTTTTCCACCACTTGTATGACCTCCTTATAAATCTATACCATCCATGCACTGGTCAGCTCTGTCCACTACTCCCATAAACTTTGTATATTCTAAAATAACTACTGATTTATCAAATTGAACAGTCTGTTTCTTCCTCTAACCAGTGGTCAGCTGTGTTTGAAGGCCAAAGAATGGACTGAGCATTGTCACTAACCTCTTGCCACAAAATGAGAGGCACATCATTTTTATATCACATTGATAGGAACATAATTCATATTCCTGAATTTTCTTCTTTTTCAAACTTGGAAAATCCTTTTAAGAAGCCATAACTGCTCCTGTCATATGTATTTTCATTTTATGAAATTTCCAAGAAAGTTAAGGGCTGGAGTAGAATCTGTCAGTGTAGATGTGACACACTGTGCTTGCAAAATTTGTGACAAATGTGCTCACACAATTTGTGACAAATGAATCACTATTTGAGACATAAATGGCAAATCAGGACGAATAAGACTTTTTGTTGTTTTCTTGCTATAATAAGGAATGTGAGAAAACATAACCATTTTCTGAATCACACAGGCAAAAAAATTTATAGGCCCCACTTTGTAGGCTTCTTTGGATTTCGATAGCACTTGAATTGAATCCTTCCTTTGAATGAATACAAAAGAAGAAAAGGTCAGATGTCTTCCAACACTAGAGCAGTGCAGGAAAATCATTATGTCACAGGAGATCTGACATAGGACTGGAAAGGGTTTAATCAATAACAATAAGCAAAGACAAAGATAGTCATTTTATAACAGCAAAGGAAGAAATTCAGAAAGAAGACATTTCTAAACACATAATCACCTGACACAGGAGCTCCCAGAATCATAAAGCAAATTAGTCTAAAATAAGCAAAGAAATAAACAGTAACATTATAATTGGTGGGTACTTCAACATCTCACTAACAGAACTGGATAGATCACTGAAGCAGAAAATCAATAAAGAAACATTGAACTTAAACAGGACTCCAGGGGTTCATGGACTGGAACCATCTTTGTTGCGTGTGGCTTGATGACCTTTCTGGAAAACATAAATCTGATTAGTGTAATCAGTAATAGGCAAAGGTAGAACAGCATCAGGTCAGAAGCACTTATTCAGTGATGCTAAAAGAAAACCATATTAGGATTT